>JAVJIF010010405.1:0-180334 GCA_038442645.1 Agave tequilana | reverse complement strand
CTTATATGGGGATCTTCAGGAGGAAGTGTATATGGAGCAACCTCCTTGTTATGTTGCTCAGAGGAGACTAAAGTCTGTCATTTAAAGAAGGCTATATATGGACTCAAGTAGAGTCCAAAGGCGTGGTTTAAGAAGTTCAGTCTTACCATTTCTGGTATTGGGCTTTCACCGATGTCATTCAGATACTCTGTCTTCGTTCGGCGCACAATGTCTGGCATTGAAGTTCTAGCTGTTTATGTTGATATTTTGCTTACTGGGAGTGACTCAGCTGAGATAGTGGAGATTAAGATGTATCTCAAGCGTCATTTTGTGACCAAGGACATGGGACGTCCAAATACTTTATGAAAATTGAAGTTGCACATCAAATACCCAGTGAGTATGCTCCGGACCATCTGGAGGAAACTTGATTTTTGGAATGCAAGCCTGCTAATACACCAATGGAAGCCAATGTGGATTTATGGTTTGATGACATCATACAGTTGATCCTGGAAGATATAGGAGATTGATTGAGAAACTGATCTATCTTACGGTGACTAGGCCAGATATAACTTTTGCTATAAGAGTTTGAGTATATTCATGTTAAGCCAAGAGAGACCTTGGTTAGCTGCGATGAGGTTTCTAGCTTACATCAAGAGTTTGTCCATGAAGAGGGTTGGTGTATAGGAAATTTGGACATGTACACATTTCTGGATATTCTGATTCAGGATATGCTGGTGATTGAGGGATAGGAAGTTTATTACTGGCTATTGCACCTTTGTTGGAGGGAATTTGGTGACTTGGAGGAGTAAAAAACAAGATGTTTTGTCTCGCTCAAGTGCTGAAGCTGAATATAAAACTATGGCTCGTATGACATGCGAGATGGTGTGGTTAAAAAATTTACTGATGGAGCTTGATTTCAGACAGCCTGGACCCCATGCCCATGCATTATGATAATCAATATGCTATCTATATTGCCCAGAATCCAGTGTTTCATGAAATGAGCAAACACTTTGAGGTCGACTGTCACTTTGTCAGAGATGCTTAGACCAAAAAGGTGTTATTTTTCAATGCACACCGTCTTCGAAGCAGTTAGTCGATTTACTTACCAAAGCTGCCTCACCTCAGGTGTTTTCTAATATTTGTAACAAGCTGGGCAAATTGGATGTCTATGTTCCAGCTTGAGGGAGAGTGTTAAGTCATTAGTATTTGGGTTATTGGGTGATTACTTATAATTTACTGATATACCCTCCTTGTCTTCTATTTATATCTAGTAACTCTCTTTTATCTAAACTACAATCTTCTTTTAGAGTTTTTTATTTCTCTACAATTTCCGAATAGGGGGACATTCTTTTTTTTGGAGGCACCAACAATTGGTGACCTTTTTGATCATCAATGCCTATTTATCAAGGCTGTTTTGCTCTTGATCTTTGCATTGAACTTGACGAGGACTAAGTTATGCAATTTTTTATGACTTAATCTATTTTTCTTTTTGGTATGAATCTATAAAGAGCCATTGAACAAATAAAAAATGCACAACTATTTAGAATTAAAAGAAAAGAAAAGAATGGAGGTTAGTTGTTGTCGGCCGAAATTAAGTTGATGTTGGACGAAATGAAGAATAAGGAAAAAAAAATCTTTAGTTGATGTTGGCCAAAATTATTAGGCTGACATTTTGGCCACGAGCCAAAATTTCGGCGACATAAACCCAATAACGAAATAAAAAGGCAGTGTAAGAATTTCGTGTTGGCGGGCGTCTAATTTTGAACATTTCGGTTGACATTTAAAACATTGATTCAATATCATGTAGATCAAGATGAACGGAATGGATTGTCCAATATCTTGTATATTGCACACTTTTATAGATGCATAACTAGCTTAGTTATGTCCTAGGAGTATTAAAGCCTCTCCATACACACAAACAACTCGCTGTGTCTGCGTGTCCATGTCCACAGACCATAGATACAAATTAAAACATGATACATTCATTAGATTGAACATCTGCCCTTTGAAAATCCAAAATATAAGTCTCAAGATGTGTGGATATTTCTTTCCATGTTTCCACATGCTGAAACATGCTGAAACATTAGAGTGAAGTGTCAAACAACTAGATAATGTCTCAGGAGGGCAGTGTAAACTCCATTATATCCAATATTTGTTTTTACCTCCCCGGAGGATATTCTGATTCTGGTAATTGCATCGTTGCATCCATAATTGTGGGTGTACATTCAAGTAGCTGGAAAAAAAAAAATCTAGTTTGGAGCAGAAGTTTGCAGTGGACAAGATGTGGTCTCCAGCATATCATGTAATTTCAGTTAGCATCCAATGTGTGCTTCATATGTACGCATCTAGAGTTTTGTTTTATTGGAAGGTGGTTTCCTCTTCTGCCTTCTCTTCTTGTCCTTTTGATCTCCACTTTAAAAGTGCTATTATGTCGATCTTCAGGGTAGGAGTAAGGATTACCCTTGTTATATTATGTTAATTTTTTCCTCTCTCTTTCTACATCTTTAGAGTTTATGCCAGCTTTATGATGATTTGACCATTCTTTCATGCTTTGATTCTTTTACATTCTTAGTTTTTGCCATGATCAAACTGCTTGATTAGTTTAGGAAGGGAGGTGATGATCTTTCTTGTTTTCTTTCTTTCCCTTTTTAAAAACACTTACTTTTATTAATTCTCAGATTCATAAACCAACTTTTTATTCTCCTGTGACCGATTAATTTTAGTTGTGTGCTTTGGTTACAGTATTGTGTGATTATACATGCAATTTTACAGAAACCTTTGTCTTTGGTAGTTCTGATGCTTTTTTTTTTTTTCAGAACTCTGCTCTATTTTCGTTAGCAATAGTAGATTTCTCTTTCTATGATTTGTTTTCAGGTGACCTTGAGATTCTTGGTTTACATTGTTTTTTTTTTTTTTGGCTTTCTCCAGTCTCTATGTTTAACTAGTTTGTATTGTATGAACAGGCAATATATTTTATTCATTTCCTCATGCCTTTTTTCTGAAATCAAGTTATTCTTCTAACGTTATACGTCCTGAAGCTTCATCAGAGTTCATTTATTGGTGTTTATGTTTAGAATTACTTATGATTCCTTTACTTCCAGGTGCTCCAGCCAGTTAGAGCTGAGATTGATGTCAAGCTTGGTGGAACCCAGTGCAATTTAATTATTAGCAGACTGAAGCCCTGGCTTCGCCTTCACTTCCTGAAGAAGAAAACCATGGTACTATGTGATGATAGTTCTCGCAAAGAAAGAATCCAAATAAGCAAACCCAAAACTATCATGTGGACGTGTACTGTTTCGGCTCCAGAAATGACTATTGTTCTTTATGGTCTTATGACTTACCACTATACCACGTAAGTTTCACATTTGAATATATAGATCATGTCTATACAGCTTGAAACATTATTGCTTTTCTATGTTTATAACATTGTTTAAAGTTTAAAGTTCAACAGATTGAACTAATGCTAAGGGATCAATAATATGTATAATAAGGGTTATGTGGGGCGGGCGTGGGTCCATGTTGATGCGTGTGGTTCAATTGTACAATGAAGTAAAGAAACTGTGTAGTCCAATTGTATAAAAGAAGTACAAATGTGGATACTGTCATCCAAATAATAAGTACAAAAAAGTGGAATAATATTGTTTCCAACTTTTTTCTCCCCCCTTTTTGAACAAAGGCTGTAGCTCGGTCTTGAACCTTTGACCTCCTATTTCCCTACCCAACCCCTTTACCACTATGTCAGGTCTCAATGGCGTCTCTGCCTTTTTTGGTGGGATAACATCACATGTTCCTCTATTTGCCTCCTAGCCATTGGACCAATGGCTAGAAAGTGAGAGGAGAGGGAAATTCCTCTTAGGAGGAGCATAGACTAGCCCATGTACCTATTCTTGTTGGAAAATTTCCTCAGTGTGTGTGTAGTTATTCAATTGTGTGAGATATAAATGTTGATCTACTTCCTTCGAGTCTTTGGTTCTAATTTGTGGCGTTGTTTTACAATAATCATAATACAAGGCATGCTATTGACTTTTTAGTGCATCTCAGGCAAGGGAAGTAATACTATGTACACATTCCTGCTACATGAGAATCTTCCCTTAACTGCCAAGCTTTAAAAAGCTCGGGCCAGTACGAGTTTCTGAATTAGTTACGTGCTAACTGCTAACTAACAGCTTACCAAATACGCAAGATGAAAAGCATACTCTTGAGTGTGCTTTGCATCGGTACACGAGGATTACAATGGTTCAAGTTTCCTGGGAGGCATCCTTCTCAAAGACAACTATACGGGCATACATGTATGAACAGTTTCTTGGTTGGTGAAACAAACAGTGGATAGGACTTGACATTTCCAGCGATAAATCTAACACTGCTCTATCAGTCATTTCAAAAAATATTAGTTTCTACATTGATATCATGTGTTGCCTGTGCATAGAATTTTGTTTAAGCATGAGTCCATGATGCATGCTTGAGTGTTTAGTGTGAGCAAACCATATAAGAAGATACCTGCAAGATCTTATGTATAGTAAGGAATTTTTGAAAGTAAAGCTGACCCTTATGGTTATATATTATGAGAGGAAAGAATCTGAGAGAGTTTCTGAGTCCTTTTTATATACTCTTATTTATAAGCAAATACAATTACAACTCATAGTACAAGTAGGACTCCTAATAACATTTAACAATATGACTCCTAAATCCTAATGAGATAACTACTATATGATTCCTAATTAGGCAACTAAAATATTACTCCTACTTTGGTAACTAACTAATGACAAAGTTTATCACTCCCACTCAAGCAAGAGAATAGATATCAATCATGCCTAACTTGTTACAAAGACGAATAAAGACTATTTAAACAAATTTTTTCTAAAGAAAAAATAAAAAAAATATTATAACAAATTCTGAATCATTGATGTCGATGCAAAGTTGCAAATCAAAATAAGCCGAATCTGAGTCGAACCAAGTACTTGCGCGATGACTATGAAATTTAAATATCTGTCTTCTTGGATAAGATTAGGATTTTAGAGATTCTCAAACTCAGTAGAAGAGGTTTTTTTGAGAGATCCTCAAACTCAATAGAAAGTGAAGTTTTCATAGATAACTCGGTGAAAGTGGAGGGCTGAGTAGAAGCATGAATGAGACGAATAACTATATATTATATTACAACATACTTGTAAAGGACTCAATATAAGCAGCTCATTGCTTATAGAGGGCACGACAGAGGTGGCTGGTGTCTTGAAACGAGAAGTAGAGGGCTACAAATTGGCTGACACAAGTTATGAAGGTGGATGGTGCGTGTGGCAGGAGTAGTAGAGGCACAATAAAGACTGAAAAATCTACAGATGTTGCTGTTGCAACAATATAGTTGTTGTAGAAGTAGTTGTCGCAGCACTAATTGCAGCAATAGTTATAGCAATAGTTGTTTACAGCAGTAGAGTAGTTGTAGAAGTAGTCGCAAGAGGAATTTGAAACAACAACATGAAGATGAAGCCGTAGTTGACAAAAGACAGCTACAATAGATGAGCACAATACTGCAATTTGTAGTGATAGAGAAAGACGAATGCACTAGCACACACGAGAACCAAAAATTCATTCATTATAATGCACAAAGCAGATAGTGACCTAGTGATAGGCACACGCTATATCAGCGCGACCCAGTGCAGGCACACAAAAGACTTGGTGACGATCGAAAGAAATTTGGGAGGCTCTGATACTATATCAGAATTTGAGAGGAAAGAATCTTTGAGTTTATGAGTCATCTCTATACTCTTATTTATATATGCAAATACAATTACAACTCATAATTCAAGCATGATTTCTAATAACATAAAGCAATATGACTCATAATTAGGTAACTAAAATATGACTACTAATTAGGTAACTAACTAATCAAAGAGTTTAACATATATGAATGACGAATATGCTAAGATCCAATGATATGATCTTGAGCTTTTCATGACAGCCTTTCCTGAGGAACATGACGGGTTGCATTGGTCTGCTCTCTATCTCCTTTCTTTTGGTGCATAGTATAAACTGTCCATACCAATCAATAAAATAAGGTGGTAGCCACTCAACTGGTGAAGATGGTATATGCTCGTTAATGTCATGTATACCACCATTTGGTCCTGTTTGCCTAAATGAGTTATATGAGTGAATTTTCATTTGATGTCATTTTAGTGCAGTTGGAAATAAGTTGCTGTTTCATGTTGTTCGACACTGTCATGATCACTGCATCATTTCAACCTCTCATCACAGGCAAATATTCTTTAGAACCACAAGTGATCATATGTTGCTTATTCTCCTTGTATCATACAGTTTTAAACCTGACACCATTCAGTATATTCTTTTCTTCTTTCAAGGGATGGTTGCATCCTGTTCCAATGACATTGGCATTATTCTAGTCTCTAGTTTGTTTGAAGAGGAATTTGGCTTTGCTTACTGATTTCACTGTTTCTTCACACTTCTACCTACTGAGCATGTTTGCTAGATATACCATCAGTTTCCTTTTTTGATGTAATGTACAGAAAGAGAGAGGGTCACAAAAATAATCAGTGAGGTTGTTCCTTTGTCTTCTTGGTGGTGAGGAATTCGAAAATGTTCTGTTTGTAATCCTTGTAAGAAACAGGTGTAAGCATATTAAAATCATGTATTTCTAAATGATGCATATATTTGGAGCCCTCTTAGTAATCTCAAAGAAGAAATATAGTGCTTGGCCCTTCTTTTGGCCGTCCTATGCAGAAAATTAGAGTTACAGATCTTACTTGAACTGGAATTCCAGAATAAACCTATTTGATATTGCTTCAAGGCAACATCACTTTTTGATTCTGTTATTTGCGATACACCCGGACACTTCTACCATGGAGCCAGACCCGTGTCCAACCCTTCTTTGGACACTTCTCGGGCGCTTCTAAAACGTTGTTAATTATATATTTTATTTTTTCAGTTTAGGATACTTTTGAAAGACCCGTGTATTACATTTCTCATACACTTAATTCTTCCCTTACTGTATCTAGCTTCATGTATATATCAAACACCTAGTGGAAAAGTGTCGTCAAAATATTATTCACATGAAGCTATAATTAATTTAGACATCTTTTGATATAAGAAGTGTAATACATTGAGCTACTCCATACAAGTTGAAGAGCCGTTGCAAAGTAATAAAAATGTAAAATAGTTTAAAATCTTAGCATACATGTTATCATTGATTTGTTTTTATTTTATTAGATGTATCTACTTTTTGATGCACAAACATATTTTATGTATGTAATTACGCATGTGTGTATGCACTTCCTCTTTATCATTTCTACATATTCTCTATATATTCTAGTGTCCCGTTGTCCTACTTTTTTTGGGAATTGTCATGTCTCGTGTCCATGTCGATGTCGTACCCATGTCTCGTGTCTGTGTCCATGCTTCTTATAGGTTATTTGCCTTTACTATTTGATTGGGATTTGGTTAGTTTTAGACATTCACGCCTGTCTTCCCCATTCAATAATTATGTTTTGGATAGATTTCTTTTCCCCAGGGGGAGAAAATTTTCACAGATAAATTCAAACCAATTGATGTGAAATAGTTCTCAAATAAATTCGTGCAATTTATGTGGCATCAATTGGCATCAGAGCTGGTATATTGGGATCATATATGGTTTGCTTTGTCATTTTTTTTTGGCTTGGGAGTAGTCTGTATAGGTGGGTATTTTTTATTATATGGACTCTAGTTTGGTCAAGTAAGGTTTCATAGATCCAGTTTGGCTGGATATGACTGTGGAATGCCTATACGTTATCACTTTAACTTTCCTCATTCCCACAAAACATTCCTACTTATGCTTTCCCAGAATCTATGTAGCGCGAACACGGACACAAAAACGGATGTCGGAATGACACGAACACGGGACACGACAAAATCTAAAAAACAGGATATAGGGACACGACCAACAATATTTTATTATTATATATAGATAAATAATCGCCCCATGTTCCTAATTTTCTGATTTTCTCCACATATTTTCAAATAGGTGCATTGTCTTCAACTTTTTTCAACGGTACGTTCCGAAGTAGATATTTCTACATAACTCTACTTATATGAGTAGAATAATGAATAATCAATTTGATAAAAAATAATCTGATGTGAAACGTGTATGCCTGTAAATAAGAGATCAGCGATAAAGCCAAACTTCGCAACGTTTTACCAACAAACGATCTTGGGTAGAAAAATAATTAAAACTAATAATGTAACAGATGGATTTAACAAACATGCAAGTTTAGTTGCACCAATCTTAATCTTAAATAAGTTGATGCAATTATCAATTATAATGGTAAGAGCTTGTAAAATCAATGTGTATGATCAGTAAACACAGGTTAACAAATTCTCTCAGTCTCACAATTTGTGGCAGCAGACTAGATCAATAAAATACTAGAGATGATTATTGAACCCACAAATAAGTAGAACGTGTAAATAAAAATTATCTATTGATGATTACAAAGATCTCACTGACCTGTAGAGGCCAGTATTCTAAATATCGGGTATCAGCGATATACTAGTTGGCAAAATTATATACCGGATACCGGGTGATATATCGCGATATGATACTAAATACCAGTTGATATGTCAATAGTCAATACATATAAGACATAATAAAAAAAATAAGTTATTATCCAAACATCATATAAAAACATCATTGAAATACCACAATGAACATAGAATAAAATAAAATGATCTCTCAAGCAAAATAATAATAATAATCCAAATAAGTAACTATATCAGCCGATATATCGGATATTTCATCATGGATATCGGTCGATATATTGGCCACGTGGCGATATATCAGCCCATATCGGTCCAAAACGATATCCGGTAAATTTTGTACTTACCGTATCGTTTTGGATAAAATACCGATATGTCGTCCGATATACCGGTATATCGGCCGATATTTAAAACAATGGTAGAGGCTGCCGGTGTGTAGACCTCGTGATTACGATCGTAACGCCTCAAAAAACACCTGAATCGGACGCCGGATGTGAGAGTTACGCCCGAAAAATAAACTCTGCACTAACGGGTCTATTCTGGCTGTTTGGATCCAATAAACACTGTAGCAGTGGGTCGGATTCTTCTTCGCGAGTTTATGGCTTAAACCCGATTTTTTAAAAGTTGTGGATTCGCGGGTTCATCGAACTGATCTTGAAACACGCTTCTCTTTTCTTACTCTTTGTTTGAATGCGGGGCTTCGGTTGAGTTTGGAGCCAAACCCAATGACCTTTCAATTGAACTCAAATTGGAGTCGAGTCTTCAATAACAGCATCTTGAAGGGCGGAGGAGAAAGCTGTGGATGGTTGGTGGCGGAACTGGTTGTTGAAGGGGCAAAGGGAAGGGTTTTGCTGATGGGTTCGTTGGTGCGAGCGAGGAGAGAACGAGGGCGCGTGGGAAGATCCGCGGTGGAGGAAGAGGGAGGATTGCCGGCAGGGAAGGGCTGCGGTACCACCAGCCTACGAGGACGGAGCGGAGGGCTCGGGGATGGGGCGAGAGCAGAGAGGTGGCAGGGTGTAGTGAAGGTGCTATCAACAAGTTGTATTTTGTTGGGTGCCTTTGGTGGTAAAAGATAAAGAAGATGAAGAAGCTAGAGAGAGGGTGTTGTTGCTGGGTTGCAGGGAAAGAGAAAAAAAGGGCGGCTGTTGCATGGGGAAGAAAAGAGGTGAAAGGATTATTAAGGATGGGGTTTAATAGAGATAAACTAGGAATTTAAATCCCAAACAAAATTGAGATAAAACAAATTATCACAATAAATTTCTTCAAAATTTTTCATTGAATATTGTTGATACAATATGGCCTTTATATAGGCTTTTTTATAAAAATTAAATCCAACTCAAACCCAAACTCCTAACCTAAGTAGCATTACAATCCAAATTTGGAAACTGAAAATATCAAAATAAAAAAATAAAAAACAAAAATAAAAAGAGAAAAATATCCAAAACTCTGCTACTTCTTCAACTCGAACTGGGACTTTTTGTATTCTGCTCTTCGGCTCTTTCAGCTTGATTAGATGTTTGCATCATTCTCCTCGGGTGGGAGAAAATTCGACTTGATCGAGTTAGGTGGATAGGGTCTCTCATGTTGCACTGGATGAGATCACTATAAAGCACCTTGATCCAACCATGAATCAACAACTGGTTCTTTTCTTTTCCAATAGATCAAATACCTGTGAGTTCTCCCAGATTTGGTGGTGATAGTCTCCTCTAAAATTTTATCACTTTCTCTGTTGTAATGAGATGAGTATTTAGGAGTGAACTAATTGAGAGACCTTTAGAAAATGACTTAGGGGAAAGGCTTATCAATCAATGAGCTACAATCAAATTACTTGCAATTTACTAGATCGTTAATATTGATAGTACAACTAATGTCATAATCTTTAGGGAGATCTATAAGATAAGTATTGCAATTCAGCTTATTCAAGATCTTGAAAGGTCCAGCACTGCGTATATGCAACATCTTAACAGTTCCAAAAAAAACTGTTTCGGATAAATCTGAACTATCACATAATCACATACATTAAAAATTTTAAATATTTATTTACTATTAGTTCGTAAAGTAGGCTTCACATTGCTTCATTTATTTACATCACTGATTTCTTTGTACAGTTTGTGCATGTATTTATATGATGCAAATGCAGGTGCAGACTTAAATGTTTTATAGTGAGATGGTGTCATCAGTAAGTGAGGAAGCGGTTTGTGGATATGACATACATGACTAGTGAGAGATAGATAAGGAACAATAGTAATGAGAAGTGGAGAAGTTGGGGTTGGCAGCAAAACCAAAGTAGATGTTGCTTTAGCTGTTCAGTCTTGGGTCTCAAGGATAGCGACTTAATCTGTTTGCCATCATGCTCAAATTGACACATGTAGAATCGACCGTAAATTGTGACTTTTTTGTCGAATAACCATGGTCTACCTAATATAACTTGACCCACATTCATAGTGATCACATCACACTAGATCTTGTCTCTGTAATGACTGAAATTGACTTGGACAAGACATCGTTGTTTGACTTCAAGTGCTGTGGAGTCAATCCAAGACATTTTGAATAAGTGGATGTGGGGGTATAATCTCTAATCAAAGATTTTCACACAACCTTGACGATATTGCATTGATACAACTTTCACTGTCCACAATCACCTTACAACTCTTGTCTCTAATTTTGGTGAACGTGTAGAAGATTGCAGTTCTTCTCCAATCGATCTTTTCTGCTAGTGGAGAGGGAACACACTTGATGACAGATAAATGTGTAGACATCGCTGGCATAATATAGTTGAGACGAACATCATCGCTTGATAACTCGTCATTTTCAACGTCTGAGTGATAGGTGTACTCAGAATCTGACTTAGTGGTTTCGGTGGGTGTTTCATCTATTATGGTGATCTTGATGAGACTAGGACAACTGACAGCTAAATTTTTGTAACATTGGCATTTGTAGCAGTTGGTTGTTGAACTAACTTTGAAGGATTCGATGCCCTTGTTTCTGTTGTCTTGTTCGAGACTCTTACCCTTGACATCATCCCTCTGTGAAGGGGTTGAGTACTAGACCTGTTAGGTTGGGGATATGAGAAAGGTCTAGACACTGAAGCCCTATAATCGTGACTCTTGAACGTGTGAGTGATCTTAGCGGAATATAGATCTTGGACTAACACATATGCTGTCTCTAACTCGTTGACTGTTTTAGCTAACAGTTCAGTTCGTAGGTCATCTCTAAGACCGGCTCTAAATCTAGAAAAAAAATTGAACTTCACCTTCTCTATGGAGGATACTGCATCTGATGAGAAATTCATCGAATTTCCTGATACTCCTTTGCAGATTTGTTGCTTTGAGTGTATTGGTGCCAATTGTTCATGAGATGAGCAATAAATAATGGCGGCACATACTTTGTTTTTAACTCTTCTTTCATCCTATATCATGTGTCAATTGGTGGTCGACCTCGGGTTGAACGTCTGTTTTCAAAGTTGGTCCAATACTGATTAGTTTGGCCAGACAATTTCATTGCATGTGAAGTACTTATCTAGTTGGAATGTTCAGTCTATAAAAAGTAGTGGGTCGTGACGTCCCTCAAAGTTTGGGACATCGATCTTGATGCTTTTCAGATACCCGAGCATCGAGATTGGATGGGTTGTCAATGTTGTGACGTCGGTTATTTCATGGTGGGGTTTGATCACGTGTTGATTCCACTTAATAGAGATAAACTAGGAATTCAAATTCTAAACAAAATTTGAGATAAAACAATTTATCACAATAATTTTCTTTAAAATTCTTCACTGAATATTGTTGATATAATATGGCTTTATATAGGTTTTTTTTACAAAATTGTATCCAACTCAAACCCAAAATCCTAATCTAAATAGAATTACAATCCAAATTTTTGGAAACTGAAAAATACCAAAATAAATAAACTAATAAACAAAAATAAAAAAGAGAAAATATCCAAAACTCTATTACTTCTTCAATTCGAACGGGGACTTCTTGAATTCGGCTCTTCGGCTCTTTCAGCTTGATTAGATGTCTGCATCATAATCAAACATGAATAATTAGTTTAATTAAAGGTAAGATGAAAAACAAAATAAATCTAAATAATTTACATCTATCGCTTCCATAAAGTAACAAACAAAACAAAAAAATTTTGAAAAAATCTAACTAATACCTCACCTAGTTCGTGATGCGTATAAATTCTACTAACATATTTGCTTATGTCTGAGCGATATTTTTTTTCATATTTATTTAAGCGACATGTGACTTTTAGATATCTAATACACGATCTATAAATTTTATTTAATGTTGACACGGCGTTGGACATGATGTCGAGTCCCGACATGTGATTTTATCGTTGTTTAAAATCCTACACGTCATCGGAGTATCTGGTACGTGTTGGGTAAGTGTCTTGCATGTGTCGGTATCCGATAGGGACACGGTACTCACTTTGAAGTGTCCGTACTTCATAGCCAAGAATTAACTCATGACATTGGACTAGACTCCTATTGTAAGTACCAGTTGCGGTTTTTTTCTAAGCATGAGCCTAAAATATGTGCTGTCTAGTTGAAATTCAATTAGTTGGTCTCTCTTACATGAGTACTGTCCTTGAGCTGCTGAACCACTGTCTTTTTATCTTATTTACCACCTTTTCCTTACTATCCATATTGGTTTTTCATTTATTCTGTTACATATCTGTTAGCTTTTTAGTAGACTTGATATTTGGCTTATCACTGTTCAATTGTCTATAAAATATTCAATTGATGCAAATATAGCAGGTTAATCATTTGAAGATATCATATACACAGAAGTAAGAAATTGAACGGATTCTGTTGGTCTTATTAGATTCTATTTTGATCACACCTTTTGACAATGCAGGTGTGCTCGCAATCATCTCATCTGTTTGCAAATAACATAGCAAGTGAGGGTGTTCAAGTTCATGCAGAACTTGGTGAACTGCATTTGCATATGACAGCTGATTATCAGGAATGCTTGACGGAAAGCTTATTCTCTGTAGAAATCAACGCAGGCTCCTTAATGCATATTGCTCGGGTTAGTCTTGATTGGGGGCATAAGGAAGTGGAATCTCATGGGGATCACGATCCTAATAAGTGGAAGTTGGTATTTGCTGTTGACGTCACTGGCACGGGAGTTTACTTTGGTTTTCACCAAGTTGAATCTCTTATTTCGACCATGTTGTCTTTTAAGGCACTGTTAAAAAGCTTATCTGGTTCTGGAAAAATAGCTTCGCAGAGCAAGGTGGGACGGTCCAGCGGACCAACATCTAAAGGGACACAAATCTTGAAGCTAAATCTTGATAAGTGTTCAGTAAATTATTGTGGTGATGTCAGGTTAGAGGATACAGTTGTTGCAGACCCCAAGCGTGTGAATTATGGTTCACAAGGCGGGGTAACAATAATTAGTGTTTCTGCTGATGGCACACCACGTACTGCAAGTATTATATCTACTGCCCCCAGTGGTTGCAAGAAGCTGAAATTCTCAGCATCTCTTAATGTCTCACATCTTAATCTTTCCTTAAACAAGGAAAAACATTCCACGCAGATTGATCTCGAAAGAGCTAGATCTATCTACCAGGAGTATTCTGAAGAAAATAAGCCTGGTGCTAAGCTGACTTTACTTGACATGCAAAATGCAAAATTTGTGCATCGCTCTGGTGGTCTTAATGAGATTGCTGTCTGTTCTCTGATCAATGTAACTGATATAGCAGTCAGATGGGAGCCTGATTTTCATTTGGCAATAATTGAATCCATGATCTCATTAAAAGCTGTTGTACACAACAAAAAGAACCAGCTTTCTAATAATGAAATAAAGGAAGAGTTATCTAGTTTTCATGATAGGGGACCTGACAAAGAAGTAATGTTGGATCAGGCACAATCTGATAAGCAGTCCAAGAAAAGGGAGTCAGTTTTTGCGATTGATGTCGAGAAGTTAAAAGTATCGGCTGAACTTGCAGATGGTGTGGAATCAGTGATTCATGTGCAATCTATCTTCTCGGAGAATGCAATGATAGGTGTATTACTTGAAGAGCTTGTGCTGAGTTTTAATGATAACCGACTGTTTAGAAGTAGCCGCATGCAGATTTCTCGAATTCCTGTAGCTGGTACGAGTAATTCAACTGACACACGAGTACAGTCTATCACCACATGGACTGGGTGATTCAGGGTCCTGATGTTCATATTTGCCTCCCTTACAGGTTGGAATTGCGTGCTATAGACGATGCAGTAGAGGATACATTGCGTGGCTTGAAACTTATTGCTGCTGCTAAAACCAGTCTCATATTTCCTACAAAGAGCAGCTCAAAAAAATCCAAGACTAATTCCACAAAATTTGGATCTATCAGACTTATCATACGCAAACTTACAGTAGCTATTGATGAAGAACCAATGCAAGGCTGGCTTGATGAACATTACAGTCTGATGAAGAATGAAGTTTGTGAGCTAGGTGTTCGATTGAAGTTTCTTGATGAGTTTGTCTCCATTGGTAAATCAGGAGTTTCTGAACCAATTGACTCATGCTCTGAAAGGAAGTTTCTTCATAATAGAATTGAAATTGATGCCTCTGATACAGCAGCGATTAAAAGTTTGCAAGATGAAATCCATAAGCAGGCATTTCAGTCTTATCATCGGGCATGTCAGAGATTAGTGCTAGCAGAAGGATCCGGAGCATGCCTGAGTGGTTTTCAGTCTGGTTTTAAACCAAGCACAAATAGAGCTTCAGTTCTAACAGTTTCTGCTACAGAATTAGATGTAACTCTTACTGCAATTGAAGGTGGTAATGTTGGAATGGTTGAGTTCATAAACAAGATTGATCCAGTCAGCTTAGAGAATGAGATACCATTTTCGCGGTTGTATGGAAGGGATATTTCTTTAAATGCTGGATCCTTAACTGTTCAACTTAGAGACTATACCCATCCACTGTTTTCCACAACAGCTGGTACATGTCAAGGACGCCTTGTGCTTGCACAACAGGTTAGGTTGAAATATCTTTGCTTTCTCTTGCCTCCCATTCCTAGTGAATACTTTTTACCCTCACTGTCAAATTCAACACAATTGAATATTTTCCTACTGTTTTGTACATAAACAATTGCATTTATCTATATTTTTCCCATTTCTTTCTTCTGACTGTTTCTTTCTCTTTATTATTGATTAGCATATGGCTCACATTTCCAATGTCATATATGCTGGAATCTTGTTGGAAATTTCTGATGTATATGGATGTAAAGTGTTTATCCAATGTTCTTTGCATGATATAATGTGAGTATATATTTATGCAGAAACTGACCAAGCAATAGCTATTCTCTGGTTTGTCACAAAATCAACCATAATATTATACTACTTAGTCATCTCAAATAACTTAATCTTGTACCTGCAGTACAGTATTATAATGTTATTGTGCTAATTTACTAGAATGATGGTCTTTATCCAAGCTGACTGAGAAACATGATTTGTGTAGCTGACCAAAAATATTTCTGATGAAAGTTACATTGTTGTTATCATTGGTTACTTATCCTAGTAGGCAGTCAGGTTTCACTACGTGGTACTACCTAAACCATGGTTCAAAGTCGTGGTCTCGGCCGCCGACTCAGTGCCCGCCGTTCCACATCGATCGAGGCGTCTCGGAATGGACTCGGGCGATACGCGCAAAACGCTACAAATAAAGGTCAATTTTTTTTGAAAAATCACGACAAATGTTAAAAAAATATAAACATCAAAATTCATGTATCACATGTTCAAAATAAATTTGTTTTGAGGGGTAATTGGAAATATATGATGATTTGAGAGGTAAATTTAGAAATGTGGGAGATTTAAGAGGTAAATATAAAAAATACCCAAAAATAAAAAGGAAAAAAGAAAAAGAAAAGGATAAGAGTATAGGGTGATAGAGACATAGAAAAAGAGATCAGGTGAGAGAGGGGGAGAGAGATCGGGCTGCGATCTCTCTCCCTCCTTCCCCGTTGATCTCTCTCCCCCCCCTCTCTCCCTCACCCCCAACGATCTCTCTCTCAGAGTCTCAGACTCTCCCCCTCCTCTCCCCCTCCATCTCTCTCCCCCCTCTCTCCCGCCAATTGGCTTGCAGGTGGCACGACGGACTGGAGACGGGCGAACGGCGGTGGCCTGGAGGCGGGCGACCGGCGTCGTCGTCGTAAGTCAGTCTGCTTCTTCCTCCTTTTTTTTTGACTCGGGTGCATATTGGGGTTGACTCGTCAAAAATCGGAGTTGACTCAGCCGAATCAGAACCGGAACGGCCGAGTCTTCAAACCTTGACCTAAACGATGTTTACAACTTACAATAATTTGCACATGGTATAGGGAAATACTTAAATTTTGTGAGTAAAGAAACAAAGAATAAAATTTTTTTGGAGTACAGATAATAGATGATAGCCTATGGTTATTAAGACTGTAGTAGGTCAGCAAATTGTAATGTAAATGCTGCTAATCATTATTTATAGGAGCGAATTCTGGATAGAGAATCTGTTTGTTGAATAAAAATGGATGGATCGATTGGGGAATTTCAAAAGGTAAGATACTGAAATGTGGTGATTTATTTTGTTTCTTATGAGCAGGCTTGTGATGCTGGAGGGTACATGGTGGTCATGACGTGCACAGAGTATTTTATTTGTGCTGGCCCATGGTCTAGTAATTCTAGTCCTTGTATTAGTAATGCAAATATTTAAGTGAGATTTGCTAGTGGCAGTGGGAGTACACATGCGATCCAGTATAAATTAAAAAAATCTAATAGAATGAATAAAAGTAAATTGGTACTTACAAGTAGCTACCAACTTTTCCTTTCGACTCGCTCACGACTTGCCAACGCCTAGATCTAAACACAATATGATAAATCTCATCAGTAGATTTCAGAGAATCAAATCTGTTTTGGATGTGATCATATCAATATCCAAAAGATCCTTAATGGATGACAAATCTGATTTGAGTATATGTTTATTATTAGGTCTCACCCAATAATCCAATAACCTTAATTGACTCAATTGATTCAAACATTTGAATGGATATGTTTGATTGAAATGAGATCTGATTAATTCTTAATTTGACTCATCTTATGGTCTAACCTAATAACCAACCAAGATTAATCATGCAGATTACAATGACTTTTTTATGCAATTATATATATTCTTCCACTCACTGCCACCTAGTGTAGCCATTGGGAATGCTTGTCATTGTCCAACCCTTTATCAACACTCGAGACTCTATATTAGACATTAGGCTCAATTAGGCTCTTGCAAATATAATTTGCAGTCACACATTGCCAGGAATTTAGACTAGCCCAATTGATCTCGATATAGTAATAGGTGCTCATGGATTCATGTTGAAAATATGAGAAGATCTAAATAATGTCTATCTGCTCCTAATCCACCGCTTGAATAGTTAGTTAATGTAATCCTATTGCATTGGTGAATCAAAGTATAATTATTCATTATGAGACTTTCCCTGGATCTCTTAGATTTGAGGATAAAATGCATAACATATGAAAACTTGTTTTATGTTGGCAATGTCATTATTTCAAACAACAAGTTTCCATAGTCAGCCTCTCAATGCATCCAATGCATTAGTGCAAGATCTCATCTTGTATTGCGAGAATCACGATAGTTATAAAACTATTGCATGCATATGCAACTAGTCTAATCGAGTTCTCCCAAACTTAATTTAGTTGTGACATGATTCAAAGGTGCAAGAAAATTAAATATCTGATCTCTCGCAATTACATCTTAATTATTGCCATATATATGCAATGCAATATATGGATCTTGGTATTTTATATAATTAATTATTGCATAATTAATTCAATCGATAAAACCTCAATATTTGTGCATAAAAAATTATGATAATCACTAATAAAATGTATCACATACAATTTTATTATGGCTATATTTGGACATAACACTAACGCCATCAACATATAAGGGTTGCTGGTAGTTCGCGACAAAGCCTTGTTATAGACCATATAAGTTAACATATAAAACACCATCTGGGTGTTCTAGAATAAGATGTTATAGAAAATAAGCGAAGACAATAAATTACATTTTCAATTCAACACTCAATAACTCAAACTCATTCAATCATCCATATGAAATTGATTAATTCTGATTACACCACATTTTTTTTATAATAAACTTCTAACTTACACCTAAAGCATGACAAATCAAACCTCAACTATCTTGCCTTGTGTAAAAGCCAAAAAAAATCTAAAGATAAAACCAGATGAGACAAATCTCATCCTATATTAAGCTCTTCTAATAACCAAACGTAAAGTTGATAAAGTAAATTTGCCATATCAAATCCTAAAGATAAAATAGAATCTAAAGGATTAGGCAACTCTAAACTCAGAAAGCCTATCCTGCGTGTGCATGGCTGTTAGATGTCGTTGTCGATTTGTAATAGGAGAGGCAATCGGTTTTTGATCCTCAATTTTGTTCTTGGACTCTTGTTTTAAAAACTGTCTCACAAGAAACCTGTGGCCCCACCCTACTGGAATACGACTTGATGTGATGGAGATGCAGGAAATTAATGTTGTGTGATGGGAAATTAGAGCATGAAGTCAATGGGATGAAGTTGAATCATGAACAATGAGATTTCTGGAGCAGGATGAAGGCAAGATGGACTGGGCGTGAAGAAGTTGAAAAAGTTCTAACTGGACGAAGACAAGAGGGGTCTGTGGAGTTTGTCTCCAGGGTTTGGATGATTGGCTGCAAAATATGGACAGTGATGAGATCTTGAAGATGAACATTTTGCAAGGGCAAAGTGGATGATGATGCTGTGACCTTAAAGAGGACTCAGCAGTGGCAATGATCTTGATGATGGATTCGCGAGGTCTGGAATATGAGGTGAGGATGTGAATGATGTTGAGAAGATGGGGAGTTGGTGGTGCTTGGTATCATGGATGCCTTACCATGATGTTGTTTAGGTCTCAATACTTGGAGACGTTTTTGGACCTTTCTTGATTACTATTGTTTAATCAAATAAACACGTCTGCTAACTATCATTCTGTTCAACACACATTTGTTGAATCAATCATGGGATCAAAAGCACGACGTTCCACCTATCCTTAATACCCCAACTGGGCATCTAGTTACCTGGAACGACCCACTCTTGCTCATTGTTGCCTTGGCAACTAACTCTTTATTGCTTGTTGGTAAGAGAGACCTTGTCATAATTCTTTTCTACAACCAAATGAGCTTAGCTCGCGCTATATCAACACTTCCACTACAGTAGTTCGAATTTTTCCATTTGCATTGGTTAAAGAATATTTCGGACAAAAAGTACGCTATTTTATGCTCATTATGCAATGATTTCATGTGCAGTGACTCACTGTTGACTACGTGTGTGGCATGAGCATGATCTTTAATGGATAAATCCATCAAGGGAGTTTATAGGTCTTCCCACATGAGCTGCTCTCTCTCTCTCTCTCTCTCGCGCGCATACACTCTCTCTCAAGCTATTCCACTTTTAAGAAGCCTTGTTTTCTTTTCCATCGGTACCTTCCCATTGTACTCTTCCTTCATTTTAGAAGCCTCCCCAAAAAAAAAAAAAAAAAAAAAAAAAAATCCCACCGCAAAAAAGAATATGAAAAAAACTAGGAAAGGAAAGAAGTAAACAATGCAAAAAGATTAAACAAAGAAAATATTATTTTTTTCACGTTAACTTGTATTTCATGCCTGAACTTGTTTTGATGTCTGATGATGATCATGGTGATGCCACATTGCATAAGAAAGTGCCATTAATTTTGGGAACTTACATATATGCGGCATGCCGACTGAGATGCAAAGCTCTAGTGTTTTCATGGGTAAGTTAAACGAGCTTGTTGCATTTGTGAGGTGTGAAATAGTGTCGGGCTATTTTGAAGCCATTGAACAAGTGACAGATTAAGGATTAGTGTGGATCAGAGGTGTTTAAAACTTAAACGGTATTAAAACATATCTTAGGCAAGTTGATATGAACAGTTCACTTGAAAAGGCTGGGAAATACAATTATACAAAATTCCAAAGATCTTTGAAAGAAAATGGGAGTTAGGTTGTAACTTTATGAAGATAGTATACGAAAGGCATAGAGCTGCACAAATGCTATGCTGCCTCCTGATAATACTTCCCTAGAAAATGCCATGACTATAAGCCCACAAGTCTTTGACTATGTTGTAACCAGCGTAGCAATGTTGCTAATTATTATTATAAGGTTGATTGACAATTTCAAGAGATAACGGTGTATGTTTACATGAAAGCTTGAGAAGGACTATTATGAAATAAACCAAAACTGTTCCACTATGTTCTTTAAGGATGCTGAACTGAGTCCAGTGTTCTAAATATCCTTGATATAACCCCGATATTGCGTTTACGACACCTAACCGTAATGATTTGGCACATCCAAACCGATATAGCGTTTTTCGTCCAAATCGCCGATAAATAGGCATGGATCCGATATATCAGCCGCAATTTCGACGATTTTGAACCCGATATAGTGTTCTTACACCCAATTTCTAGGTTAGGCATTTGGGTAATTCGAGTGACGTAACAATGTGACATTTTTGAAGATTCTATACTTGGATAGTGATTATGAATTCATAGGCTTAATGCAAGTTATCGAGTTGAGTATATCTTAAACATATAAGTATGATGTTTTATGTAGATTTATATAATTTATGCATATATTGTCTTATTGAGATGCGATTTAAGACAAGAAGATATGTATATTACAGTCTAATTTTGACATCCGATTTTTAAAAATATCCCCGATATATCTACGATATATCCCCATCTCCGATAAATTTTTCCGGTCGATGTAGCCGCTGTGGCCGCCATTTAGAACACTGACTGAGTCCATTGTTTTAAATGTCGGATATCAAGGAAATGTCGGATGTCGTAATCGGATGTCGGATTTCGGATTTTGGAGATATTTGGGGCCATTTAGTAAATTTCGGATGTCATGATTGATAACAAATATATATCCTAGATATCTTAAATAATGTAATTTAAAAATTCTTATCAAGATAATACATACACAACTTATGCAAAACTATATGAATATGTTTAGGATATATATAATTAACTTAAACATTTTGCATATATTCACTAATTCATTGTTAAAATTTCTCAATTGTTTCAACTTTCATGACCAATCAACATATTGGGTTTTTCCCAAAATGTCGGCCGACATTTCGGGAAAATGTCGGCCGACATATTGGATTTTTCCCGAAATGTCGGCCGATATTTTCTAAAATGCCATTTCAAATGCGGGTGGGGATGTCGTGACGGTGAGGGCTTGAAAATGAAATGTCGGCCGACATTTCGGAAATGGCGGACGACATTTAAAACACTGACTGAGTCATTATCTTTTCCAGTGCTTTGCCCATCATTTGTTGTAGCCATTATTACATGGACATTTCTAATCAACGTTTGTTGGTGTGTCAAACACTAGATGCTTGGTGGCAGACCCTTTCAGGCACTTTAAAAATACTATTAAACCTTAAACTATAATCGGTGTTTTAAATGTCGGATATCGGGAAATGTCGGATGTCGTAATCGAATATCGGATTTCAGATTTCGGAGATATTTCGGGGCTATCTAGTAAATATTGGACGTCATGGTGGATAACAAATATATATCATAATGTAATTTAAAAATTCTTATTAAGATAATATATACACAACTTATGCAAAACTATATAAATATGTTTAGAATAGGTATACTTACCTTAACATTTTGCATACAGTCACAAACCTACTGTAGAAATTTCTCAATTGCTCTAACTTCTAAGACCAACCAATATATTAGGTTTTTCCCGAAATGTCGGCCGACATTTTCCTAAAATGTCGACCGACATTTTCCTAAAATGTCGGCCGACATATCGGATTTTTTCAGAAATGTCGGCCAACATTTTCCAAAACACTGTTTCAAATGAGGGTGGGATGTCGTGGCGGTGAGGGCTTCAAAACGACATGTCGGCCGACATTTCAGAAATGCCGGCCGACATTTAAAACACTGACTATAATGTGTAACCATTATATCTGAATGTTGCATTCTTATCCTAATGAAAGATGTTAATTCTGGATGATTTATTTAGATTATGCATATTTTTATATAGAATACATGTGTTATCATTGTTGTAATAATAAAGGAGTTAAGTGGCCACTTAAGCACTAAATGGTGGTCAAGCCCTTGACTAAGGCCCTAGTCTAAGGCTTTTAGGTGCCCGGTTAATCTGGCCATTTAAATGTAAGGCTCACTTGGCTGGCCTTGCGGGTTGGAACTATTTTTTCAGAAGAGTTAGACCCATTAATTGGAGTCCAACCTAGTAATTCATATAAACCGCAAAGCCTCTCCCCTCTCGAAAACATTGGCGACCCCACTATTAAGGTGGTTATGACCCTTTGAAGATTCATGTGATGTAATCTCTTCCAGCAACAAGTAATTTTTTTTAATTTAGGCCCTAGATTGTCCTAATTTTACATTTTTAATTTGTAGTTGATTAAGAATTTTTTGGTTTACTTTTCTACCCGACTCTGTTCTCCTACCACCAGGGCTGGCAATCAAAACCTGACTCGCTCTAATCGGGTATGAGTCAAGACTATTTGGGTATAACCCGTTTATGACCCAACCGTCAACCCGTAATGCTCGTTTAATTTATTAATCATATGAAAACCCTGAAGGCTTCTCTCTCTCTCTTTTATCTCTCTCACTTTTTTTTCTTCCCAGTTGCCCCAGTCAAGTGTTGAAGTGAAGCCTGACCCTAATTTCTTTCGACCTTGATCTTATCTCATTGTCTTGGTCAAAGATCCTCTCGCCGGTTGAAGATTGTTCCATCACTGATGCCTCCTCCACTGCTCCTCCGATGACTTTTGTTGCCCTGACCATTGGCGCTGCTCTTCTTGAACTTCTTTCGCTACTCTTCTCGAGCTAGGCGTTTCTTCTTTTGAATAATTCATATCTAAAATCATGTCCTCGCTCCCGTTGCCACCGACCTGCCGCTCCCGTCGCTAAAATCTCCTCATGCCGCTGGGTTTCATTGTCCAAAGACTTCTGGCGGGTATAGGTCTGGTTGATCTGCCAATGGGTCGAGTATGGGTCGCCGGTATCTGACCTCTTCATGGGTCGGGTACGGGTGAAGGGTCCATTTGTTGGCCCCAATACAACCTGTCCTGACCAATTTGCCACCCTAACCAGCACCATCACTGCCTCCTCATCCCCCCTCTTTTGCTTTCTCAATTTCTCCTCTTGTTTTACTGTTACTCTCACTAATTGTTGTTGTTGCTCATGTTGGTTCTGTGTTATTCCTCTTCCTTTTCTTCTCCCTTCTCCTCCATCTCCTTGCTGTTTCTATGTTGGTCCCTAGTTTCATGTTGCTACCTAATTTTTATTATCCAATCCCCACCCCCCCACCCAAAAAAAAAAAAAAAATTGTTTTTTAATTTTTGATGTTTTTCATTTTCATTTTTTTAAAAATAAAAAAAGCGGGGAAAAATGCTATGGCCTGCTTGAGTAGCTAACCACTAGGCGGTTTGTTTGTTGCCTGGGTCCCCCTAGCATCTTTTATGTCATTGTCTGGAGTACATTGACTTGACACCTATGTCATGTGTCCAAGTAACACTACTGGTAGCATATGACATTGCATTAGCTAGATTTAAAGAAACAAGGTGAAATTTTGGAGTGCTAACTTTAGAATTGAAATAACCTTTAACCTAATTTTGTCCTACAAAGGCAGTAAACTATCTGTACTGAAAATAAAAATATAATTCTGTTGTGGTCTAAACTGCAAAAGCTGCCAGTTTAGCAATAGTAAAGCTTCCTGCACGCGCGTGCAGTGGCTGATACATGATACAATAATATTTTTTCCCTTATTCTTTAATAGATTTCTTCCCCCCCCCCCCCCCCCCCCCACACACACACACACACACACACACACACACACCCCCCCCCCCCAAAAAAAAAAAAAAAAAAAAAAAAAAAAAAAAAAAAAAAAAAAAAAAAACCGAATTTTCATATGTACTGCTGTTGCAATTTCTATATATTAATTATTATAATTTTCATCGAAAATCGCCATCATATTAGGGCTTTCAAGATATGAGACATTTCCCTAATGTCATGCCCTCATGGCATGGCAAATCTCTTTCAGGAAAGATTATGTGAATGATTTCAAGAGCCTCTGCCATATGGAGCTAATGTTTTGTTTCTGAACGGACATGTTTCCTTCGAAAGTTGTGTGATTTTTAAATGCATGAGACTCCAGGGCATATTTTCCACCCACCCACCCCCACACACACCCCACCCCCACACATATGTATTTAAATAAAGTCTTTCTTTCTATGTTACAGGCTACTTTCTTCCAGCCTCAAATTCAGCAAGATGTTTTCATTGGGAGATGGTGGAAAGTCAGTATGTTACGCTCAGCAAGTGGTACAAGTCCTCCAATGAAAACATACCTTGACTTGCCGTTATATTTTCATAAAGCTGTTGTGTCCTTTGGAGTAGGATATGAACCAGTCTTTGCGGATGTAAGCTATGCATTTACAGTAGCTCTTCGTAGGGCTATTCTTGGAACAAGGGGTAACAATCCTATGGCAAATCAACCACCTAAAAAAGAACGCAGCCTGCCATGGTGGGATGATATGAGGAACTACATTCATGGACAAATTGGTTTGCATTTCATCGAGACAAAATGGTATCTGCTTGCAACGACTAACCCTTATGAGAAGTCAGACAAACTTCAGATTGTTACAGGTTGCATGGATATCCTACAGTCGGATGGTCATGTATCTCTTTCTACTAAGGAATTCAAGGCTTATTTAAGTAGTCTGGAAACTTTGGTAAAGAATTGTAGTTTAAAGACCCCATGTTGCGATTCTGGACCTTTTCTTCATTGTCCTTCATTGTCTGTTGATGTCAACATTGAATGGGAATGTGACTCAGGTTTCCCCCTTAATCATTATTTACACGCAGTCCCTAAAGAAGGGAAAACACGGGAGAAAGTCCTAGATCCTTTTCGTTCAACCTCTCTCGCGTTGAAGTGGAATATTTCTTTAAGACCCTCATTGCCTATAGAGGATGAACCTGTCTCATCCACTTATATGGGAGATGGTGCAGTGCTTGATGGATCCATGCATGAGTCGGGGTCAGTTGATTCCCCAATAGTGAACTTGGGAGCTCATGACATTTTATGGTTAATTAAATGGTGGAATATGGTTTATCTTCCTCCTCATAAGCTTCGATCTTTCTCAAGATGGCCACGTTTTGGAGTTCCCAGAGCCGTTAGATCTGGTAACCTAGCATTAGACAAAGTTATGACAGAATTTTTTCTCCGTCTTGATTCTACACCAACTTGCATTAACCACATGCCTTTAGGAGATGATGATCCAGCTAGTGGCCTGACATTTAAAACAAACAAACTGAAATTAGAACTCTGTTATGGTCGGGGCAATCAGAAGTTTACTTTTGAAAGTATGCGTGACCCCCTTGATCTTGTTTACGTGGGAGTTGATCTGCATCAGCTGAAAGCATACTTGAATCGGACCAGTGGGTCTTCTGTGTCTCAAGATGCACAAACAACAAAAAGTTCTCAGGCTTCAACATGTAAGTTAACTAATGAGAAACCCAGCTATCTAAGTGGTTGCACTGAAAAATGCCATGATGATGGTTTTCTATTGGATTCAGACTATTTTACCATACGGAAGCAAGCACCCAAGGCTGATGGTGCAAAAATTTTGGCTTGGCAAGAAGCTGGTAGGAAAAATATAGAGATGACTTTTGTGAGATCTGAGTTAGAAAATGGGAGTGAGAGTGATCATGCACGATCTGATCTTAGTGATGATGACGATGGATTCAACGTAGTAATTGCTGACAATTGCCAGCGTGTTTTTGTTTATGGCCTTAAACTTTTATGGACTATTGAAAATAGGGATGCTGTTTGGTCCTTTGCTGGTGGAATATCTAAAGCATTTGCGCCTCCAAAGCCTTCTCCTTCACGGCAGTATGCACAGAGAAAGTTGTTAGAGGAACAGCAAATTGCTGAAGAGGGTGAAATGCCTCATGATGATGCTGTTAAGCCATGTCCTTCTGCACTTCATGGTACAAGCTCCCCTTCACCACAGCATATTGAGTCTCCGGGGATGCAGACCTCAACTTCTCCATCTACAAAGTTGGAAAGCTCTTCTAATGTAATTGGTGAGTTTTTCAAAGAGCCTCCTAGCATGATTAGGTATCTGACATTAGAATTCTTCATTGAAAATTTTCATGCTGAAGCTCTTTTGTTACAATTGATTTTTCACTATATCTGTATTCATTTACGCATGCAATAGTCAATTATGGAGATATTGGTGACCCTGAGGAGGATGGAACACGCCACTTCATGGTCAATGTCATTCAACCTCAATTTAATTTGCACTCAGAGGAAGCTAATGTAAGTGTACCTTTTTTCTGCATTTTTTTCATTCTTATATAATTTCAATTCCATTTATTCTACTTTTCTGACAATGTTAAGAAATAAATTAAAATTGTATCTGGGATTTTGTAGTACCATGACAAAGTTCAAAATTTGTTGATAAACAGTTTTATCTTGCTCACAAGAAGTGCATAGAACTCTGGACAGTAAAATAATTAGTAAACATCATAATTATGCATAAAAATTAATTCATCAAACTAATACGTGTTCTTGCCATGATATTTCTTTTTTGAAGATATAGTTATTGGTCATCACCGTTTAGTTACTTCTCTTTGGCTAACTGGTTTCCCATTGGGTGCGTAACACCGGGATACCTTTGCCTCCAAAAACATTATATGTTTTTTTAGTACTAGTGATAATGATGTTTGGTCAATAATTCTAGGATATCTAAATGTCATCTTCCTGTAGGGTTTACCACTTCTCATGTTATTTAAGATATTTAACATGCAAGAAAATTAGACCATGCTGTATCTAAAGCAAAAGTGGAGACTAAAAGTAATTATCTAAGAAACTACTTGAATGGGAGAGATATTCTACCAGTACATCCAACCAGAAAAGACAATCAGTTGAATATCTGGAGAGATCATCTACACATCCTGACTTTCTTTCAGTTTTCCATAAGTTTCACAAATTTATTTACTGTATATAGAAAAGGATAAAGGAAGGTGGGAGTCAGAAATTCTTGCAATAATTCTGGTAATCTTTATTTAAAAGAATCTTGGATGTATCAGTGACCATAGAAGTATTAATGATGCACAAGAGAAGGAAAGGGAAGTGAAATATAGGAAGGGGAAGAGGAAAGAGTTGGGGAGAAGATTGGTGAGTGATCATGATGTTATAACATGATCACAATCACCTTCAAGGGAAAGAAAAGGGGAAAAACTAGGGTTTTGAAAGAAAAAAAAGAAGGATTAGGGTTTAGAGATAGAACCAGATAGGTTTGAACTTCGAATCCCTTGCGCGGACTTCAAACCCATTACACCACGGGTTTCACACCCTAATATTCAAGAGCACCCTCAAGAGAATTTAACTTGAAAGTTTTTTTCATTTAATTATTGTCTACCTTATTCATTGAGTTGAGCCTCTTTAAATAGGCTTTACAGAAGTCTAGTTCTTGAATTTAACCGATGTGCTCTTAAGTAAAATAAAAGAAAAAACTAAACTCAAAGACATAAATCCATCTAAGAACTGACGATGTCCTCATCAATTCTCCCGGGGTGGGAGAAACTCGACCCTGTCGAATGAAGGCTCCCCTCACGAAGCATCTCTATCGGCCAAGTGGTGGTTGTGGCAGCAGTACTGATGTGTCATGGCTGACCCAAGGTGGTGGAAGTGAAACTGGCTTCCGTGACAGATCGAATGTGAAGGGGGGTAGATCGAACCTATCACAGGTAATATACAGATGCGAATCATTCATAATGAAAATTGAATTGACTGCACTTTGCATCATGACTAACTTGATCTCCTGTGATCCTGCCTCCTGTAGGAAGATTTGCAATGGGTCATAAAAGTCAGGAGATCTCAAGGACAAGGGAAATATCTTAGGTGGCGACGAAGGTAATAACCCATGATAGACTTTGTAGGAAGATCTACAAGAGTCTCAATTGGAAGCTCTTCAATTTCTGGCTGACTTTCACTTCTGGATTTGGTTCTGAGCCTTCAATGTCTGTTGGCTCTGGCTCTTCAACATTGGGCTCACTGTAGTCTGCTTTAAATGCATAAAGAAGGTATGAAGCATATGAAAAAGATTTTGTAAGACTAGCTAATATCGACAGTCGATATGGCTATCTTCCAACCACTCATAAGCTTCTCCACCCAGTCTCATTTGAGCATATCGGTACTCCTGCTCAGATGTCTGGGAGAAATAACTGAAGAAATCTTTAAGATGATTTTCCCATTTATATCTATAATGATCACTAGAATCCTAAAAATGTGGGACAACCATAAACATATCCCGTTCCACTTCCATCAGCATCAGTATTTATATAACTTCCACAAAAATAAATTCTCATAGAGTTAAAATCAAAATTTCAGTGCAAGAACTGAGAAATTACCTCAAAAATCATTGTTGTTTGCAACAAGAACAATAAGGCTCCAAACAGAGGCTTGTTGAGGTTAAATTGTTACCCAACTGCTATTAAATCTCTTCAGCTGCTCCGGGACTCAGTCACGAACCCAACGTTTCGAACAAAGCTCAAAATAGACTGCAAACGAGCTAGAAATGACCTTTGCATTGCTGTGCGTTATCTGCTGAACTCATCTGGTAGACTAAATCTCGAACCTGGATGTGAAGGCTATAGACACGTACTCCTGGTCGTCACGAATCTGCTACTTCAAACAGGGCTCGATGTGGGCTTATAACGAGCTCAGAATGGTCTCCTGCAGAACTGAATCTGGACTGAGCTGAACTGAGTCAGACGGGTCAACCCGCTGAGTTAGGCTGGGTCAACTTACTGAGTCGACTGAGTTGACTTAGTCGAGTTGGGTTCACCTCAAACGAGTCAGGTTTTCTTCTGGATCCGACCCAAAATCTAACGCAATTAGTAGAAGATTGGGTAGGGTCGGGTTTAAAAACCAAACCCAATAAATCCAATTAAATCCACCCACCTACTCACTGCTCTCCCTCTCCTTCCACCCGATCGAGTGCTAGGGCTCCTGGACTTTTCTGGTGGCAGCGACGACACGACTCCGGCGAAGTCACGGTGAGGCAGGGAGGCCCGACGAGGCTTAGGCGACGTCAGCAACGCTTGGAGGAGCTCCGATCAGGTGGAATCGAACTGATCCGCTCCTCGGGTGGATTCAACAAGAGGAGGCGTCAGGGAGCCGCCACAATGTTTGGGCTACGTCGAGGAGGTCGGCGGAGCTATGATCTGATGTTGACGAGGCCTTAGCGACGATGATGATGCGGACTCTATAGAAAATCGACGACGAGGGGTGGTGGGAGATGGTGGAGATGATGGATCGGGAGTTGATAGAGATGTTGGGGTGATGGTGATGGCGGAGGAAGAGCGCAGTGGTGGTGATGGCGGAAGATGGCGGCGGAGAATGGATGGTGTTGATGATGAGGATGTGTTGTGTTGGTGGCAGAGACTACAGTGGTAGAGCTCTTCGGGTGGTGAGATTTGGGGACGGAGTCGACGGGTAATGATGGTGGAGAGAGAGAGAGAGGGCGATGGGAGGTCGTGGTGGTGGTGATGATGGTGATGACCAGATTTCGTGGAGATGAGGGGAGATTTGGAGGTGGCGTGGCAGAGATGTTGGTGGGTGGAGATATTAGTGGTGACGGTGGATGCAATAGTGGTGGCAGAGGGAGGGGCGACGGGAAAACCCTAGGGTTAGGGTTTGCTGATGGGTTGTCGAGAAGGAGGGGGAAAGAGATGATGAACATTAACAATTGTATTTTTTTTTGAATTCTTCTGTGAAGGAGAATGAAAAGTAGAGGTTTTGATTTTTTTGATTCTCGAAGGGGAATTTTGGGGAATTTTGCTACAGTGTAAATTTTTATTTGAGATGTGGGATTTGTTCTGGATCTAGGGTTTCATATCTAGAACTAGGGTTGAGGGAAAATTTTGAAGGTGGATTGAAACCAAGGCTCTGATACCAAATTGATGTAAAACAGGATTGCAATCACCTTCAAGAAAGAGAAGAGAAAAAAAACTAGGGTTTTGAAAAAAGAAAGATTAGGATTTAGAGATAGAACCAGATAAGTTCGGGCTTCGCACCCCTTTCACGGGTTTCACATCCCAATACTCAAGAGCACCCTTAAGAGAATTTAACTGAAAAGTTTTTTATTTAATCATTGTCTATCTTATTCATTGAGTTGAGTCTCTTTACACAAGCTTTACAAAAGTCTAGTTTTTGGATATAACAGATGTGATACTAAAAGTAAAAATAAAATAAACAATTAAACCCAAAGAAAATAGACTAAGACAGAGTCATTTAAGAACTGGTGATGTCCTTATCAGATCATAGATTTAGGGAAGGGGATGAATATATATCTTTCAAATCTTTGTCAAGCTGATATGTCTCCCTTGATTTCATACGCATTTCTATACCAAATAAAAGTCTAAGCCGCTAAGCTGAAATGGTAACTAAGTTTAAAGTTAAATATTTAAAGATAAATCCAAATTAACAAAATAACTCCTCTTCCAACTCAAATTGATAAAAGTTAACTCTTAATCAATCTCAAGTCCTAAAAAGAAGTTAAAAGTGAAGATAAATCCGAATAAACTAGTTGTAATCTAAATCCTAAATAGTTAAATCCAATCTAGTTAAAATTGACTATAAAATGCTTTTCTAGTTTCAACAATCTCTGATAGTAACAGGATATATGCATCTAAATCTGCTATCACTTTGCCAATTGATGTATGTGCTTTGTTAAGATTAGTTATTAGTATTGGACTATTGGGTTGTTACTCATATATCCCCTTTGTCTTCTATATATACCTTGTACCTTCTCTTATGTTAATGAATTAATTCAATTTTAGGGTTTTATTTCTCGGCATGGTATCAGAGCCATCCCTCTTTCATCATCACCTTTTTAAAAATCATAGCCAACACCAAAACCCTTGCTGCCACAAAAATCCCAATTCTAGCCATCAATCATCTACTTCATCTCTTCTTCTTATCTTCTTTTTCTTTTCTTTTCTTCTTTTTTTTAGATCTAACGTGGTCTTGAATTTATACAAAAAAAAAGTTTTACTGTTCACATGAACAGTACCGCGCGAGTATTGTTCATCGTGAACAATACCGTAGATATTGTTCATCCCCCAAAAAAATATTTCTCCTTTAAGTTCCAAACCCTAGCCGTTATCAAATGTCGACTCATCTACTGTCTTTTGTTATTAACTTCTGTTGCTGTTGAATCATCGCACGGTGTTGTTGGCTACTTTTGTTACTCTTGCCGATCTCTATTACTACCACTCGATTTTATATCTACCGCGGGTATCTATTACTACTGAGTTTGAGGATTTCTCAAAATCTTTCTTACTGAGTTTGAGGATATCTCAAAACCTCTCATTTTATTGAATTTAGGGAACTCTAAAATCCTATTTATATCCAAAACGGTGATGAATATTAACTTTTTGCATGAAGGTTTGGTTTAATTAGCAACTTCAGCGTCGACATCGAAGATTTAGCAGTGTGGTGTAAGATTACCAATTTCGTATTTGTTTCTTTTTTTTTTTTTTGTTTAAGAAAATTTTGTTTAGAAGATGTTTTCTAATCCATGTAACAAGCTGGGCATATTAAATCTCTATGCTCCAGTTTGAAGGGAGTATTAAGATTGGTTATTTGTATTGGGTTATTGGGTTGTTACCCATAAATCCACCTTGTCTTTTATATATACCTTGTACCTTCTCTTATGTTAATGAGTTAATTCAATTCTAGGTTTTCTATTTCTCAACATGCCTGACATTAGAACACAGCTAATGCTCAAAGTCCCCACGGTAATATAATTATGAGCAGTGACAATTTCTGTAGTCCGTCATCCTATCAGAATGGATAGGTGGGTTTTGCATATCTGCTGCTTGAAGCATGTAGAAATATCCTGGTCCTGGAAACATTCTTTTTAGAGCTTGCATCTCATCCATGATAATGAGTCGACACAACACTATCTCATTCAGCTATTACTGATAGGAAATATTTTACACCCATGGTATTTCACATAATCATGGAGATATCTTATTTATTGGTAACTTCATGAACCACACTTTATTTTTTCATCTTTACTGCTCAAGTTTGTTGTGCTGAAGGCAAGTTACTTTCATGGGAAGAGAAGCTTCTAACATTAAGATTAAGATAAAAGGAAGATCATGTAGTGGAGAAATAACTATGTAAAATGGTTGAAAACATAGCTCAGTTGAGAAAATTCACGGTTAAAGAGTGAACACTGGAAACACTTGAATATAATGTCTTTACGTGCAATAACCTTGAATTATTAATTATAATATCAAAATACCAAGTGATCTTATAGCATAAAGTCGTATCTTGTATGACACTTCCTTCTCATGCGGGTTTGAATCTCCTAAACCCAGTGATCAAGGGGATTTTTGAATTAAAAATGCATGGGCGATTACAGGCTTATTACACAATGACTCGAGTTCATGACACACGTAGGGTATTAGCGTCGATACTCTTTCTGATCCATGTGGCAACAGTTGGGCAACTAGGATGTTGTAATAATGAATCTCCCTCTTAGGGGAGCCCTTTCTCCCTTTATTGGAGCTTCTTTCCCTGGAAGGCTCCTGTGCCGGGGCCTTCTTTCTCTTTGGGGTGCTTCTCTTCCCTTTTATTATCTTCTTACACCCTTAATTTGACCTATTTTCAGCCAAATAATGATAATAATAATTAGATCTTATGTGGAAGGATTAAAACTCAAGACAAGACACAAAGAAAAGACCAATCTTGAAGTATGGCAGTTACCAAAGACTTTATCAGTTCTGAGATGAAAAGCTCCAAGCTTTCTTATCAGAACCAGCACCAAAATCATATATATATATATATATATATATATATATATATATATATATATATATATATATATATATATATATATATGAAAATTTTCAAATGAGAAACTTTCTCATAATAAGCTTCGTGAGAAAACCATATAAGAGAGATTTTATAGATGATCCGAACCGTTCATCTTGATCTACATACTCTAATTAGACTACCAATAAAAAATCACGCGATTCCAACTTTTTTTACCTATGCATCAAGTGGCATCTTTATTCTACGGTGAATATAACGTATGTTTTGTAACCACTTGTTGTATGAGTAAAAAGGCTCGGACTCGTGATTTTAATTGATAGTCTAAATAAAGTATACAGATCAAGATGAACGGTTCGGATCACCCACATGAAAGCTTCTATATAGTTTTCTCACGGTCTTCGTGTGAGAAAGTTTCTCACACGAAGACTACTCTATATATATATATATATATATATATATATATATATATATATATATATATATATATATATATATATATTTATATATATAGAGAGAGAGAGAGATAGTCTTGTGTAGTCCGGAAGGAGTCGAGCCCGAATCTTTGCCACTCAAATACAACCATACATCATCTGAATATAAGATCTATTCTGTTGAAGTTGATCTGTATTATTTCAATTAACTATAAACTAAAAATCAAGTATTTTAAATACTTTTTGCCCATGCATCAAGTAGGGGAAAAACGGACGGTCTAAATAGTGAGTTGGTTAGTTTTAACGGTGTCGAACATTTGAAACCTAATAGAAATTTGTTTGTAGGGGTTTTTAAAATTTAGATCATGATCAAATTACTGGATCGAGAATTTGTATGTCTAAAGATAGATATAACCAACTCACTACTTTCAGCCGTTCATTTTGCGATGCTTGATGCATGGGCAAAAAGTATTCAAAACATTTGATTTTTTATTTTTAGTTACTTTAAATAATATAGATCAAATTCAAAGAAGTGAATCTTGCATTTGAAAGACAGAAGCTGGTATTTGAGTGGAAAGTATTCGGATCGAATCCTTCCGGAACTACACAAGTCTATCTCTGTCTATCTATATATACAAGGAGCTGATCCCTAAGAACGGTTCTCATGGATTTCTGTGAGAACTTCATGTGAGCCGTCGAATTTGATAGATCATGAAAGTTCTCACAGAAATCTGTGATAACCGTTCTTAAGGGATCAACTCATTATATATATATATATATGACTTGGCTTCTTCAGGAATTAGAGCCAAATCTTTTCCATTCAAATTCAATACTATTCAGACTGAAGATCCACTTTGTAGAAGTTGATTTATATCATTTAAAGTGACTAAAAATAAAGATAATTGTTTTGAAGGTTTTTTGCTCATGCATATACAAGAGAGAAATGGACGGCTTAAAGTGATATGTCGCTTAGATCTATGATTTGGACACAAAAAATCTTGATCCAACTATTTGGTAAAGATCTAAACACTCAAATTCTCATACACCATTTTTTGTTAGGTTACGGTTAAACTAACCAACTCACTATTTATGATGTTCACTTTGTGCCTTACTTGATGCATAAAATACAAACATTTAAAACACTTGATTTTTTGTTCATGGGCACTCCTAATGTCGTTGATCAAACTCTAATGGAGTGAATTTCTAATTTGTTTTATGACAGTGAGTTTGAATGGGAAAGATTTGGCTCCAAATTCTTCTCTAAGGAGCCAAGTCTCTCGCTCTCTCCTCTCTCTCTATATATATATATATATTTGAACGGTAAAATTATTTTCATTAATCAAAATAGCGGTACAAAATATATATTGAATCCAACCTTTTAATTTTCTCAAATGAGAACCCAATCACTCAATACAACTCTTAATAACTCAAAATGACTCAAAACAACCTGGAAACTCATCATAGAATAGTCATTAACATGTTGAAACTAGCTCTGAGACTCACCTTGAAGAAACACATTCCATCTCGCCAGATTTACTACTAAAAAATATAAGACAAATAAAACATTCAATCTCTTTATAGATTATTGTTTGATCCCGGAGTCAACTGAATCCACTAATTGAATATCTTATTGTAGATATCAGATTGATTGAATTTACTAATCAAAGTAAAGATTAAATAAAAGATAATGGTTGACTCTCTTGTAGATCCAAACCCTGGATGTGTATCAAGTATCTCGATCGCCGTCAAGCAACTCATACTCGATCATCGGCAAAACCATTGTTCTTCTCATAGAGAATCTAAATATAACGTGCTACTATGGATAATTCATCGTAGCCCCACATCAGAGAAGGCGAGATTAGAAGGGGAAGTTGAGATGATTGAGATCGCTAGCCACCCTCAATAGTTGAGATCGCACAATCTCGTATATGTCTTCTCTCAACTGCAAAGATTTACAACAAAGAGTAACCTTGCCACAATAAGTCCCCGAATCTCCGTAGGCGGAAGTCGAGATGGCTACAATCATTAGCCACCCCCTAGCAGTTGAGATCACACGTAGTCTCGTGCACGTCCTCTTTCATCCGTGAAGATGAACGACGAAGAGTAATCCTTACTTCAAGAAACCCCGGATCTCAAACTTCATCTCACGAGATTCTCTCTAACAGCACTGCAACTAGGCGAGAGAAAAGCCTTAACCCTGTCTCTTTATATATATATATATATATATATATATATATATATATATATATATATATATATATATATAGGGAGAGACTTGTGTCATTCCGGAAGGATTCGAGGCCGAATCCTTCCCACTCAAATGTAATTCTACGACATCCAAATGCAAGATCCACTCCGTAGAAGTTGATTTACATTATTTCAAGTAATTAAAAATAAAAAAAATCTTGTATTTTGAATATTTTTTGCCCATCCATCAAGTAGGCGCAAAATGGACGGCAGAAAATAACAAATTGCTTAGCTCTACGTCTTTAGACATACAAATTCTCGATCCGACCATTAATCATGATCTAAATATTTAAAAACTCTCACATTTTTTGTTAGATTTCAAATATTTTTCACTGTTAAACTAACCAACTCACTATTTCGACCGTTCATTTTGCGCCTACTTGATGAATGTGCAAAAAGTATTCAAAATACATGATTTTTTATTTTCAGTTATTTGAAATAATGTAGATCAACTTTAACGGAGTGGATCATGGTTCAAAGTCGCGGTCTCGACTGCCGACTTGGCGGGCACCGTTTCATATCGGTCGCGGCGTCTCGGAACGGATTCGGGCGATACACGCAAAACACTACATATAAAGCTCAAAAAATTCTGAAAAATCATGATAAATTTTTAAAAAATATATATACATCAATTTTTATGTATCACATGTCCAAAACTAGCTTTTTTGGGTAATTGGGGGAAATTTGATGATTTGGAGGTAAATTTAAGAAATATGGTGATTGTGGGAGTAAATTTGTAAATATGAAAGAGTTGAGGGGTAAAATGAGAAAACCCAAAAAAATATAAGAGGGGAGAGATCTGACCCGATCAGATCTCCCGTCTTTACTCTCTCTCCACCCTGATCGATCTCTCTCCCCTCTCCCCCTTTGATCTTTCTCTCACCCCTTTCCCTTTGATAGATTTTTATCTGTTCCCTCTTCCCCTCGGATCGATCTCTCTCCCTCTCCCCCATCTTCCCCTCTGATTGATCTCCCTCTCTCCCATCTCCCCTTCTGATCTCTCTCTCCTCCTTTCCCTTCCTCTGATCTCTCTCAAAGAGTGGAGGGAGAGAAGGAGAGAGAGATCGGAGGGAGGCGGCGGCCTGGAGGCGAGCAACAGCGGCGATTTGGAGGCGGGCGAACGGCGGCGATGAGTTAAGTTCCTTTTTTTACTCAGATTTTTCCTTTTTTTCCGACTGGACTTGGGTAAAACTCTAAGTTGACTTGGCCATATCGGCCGAGTTAATCGGCCGAGTCAACTCAGAGTTGCACCCGAGTCGCCTGAAAATAGCAAAATCCATCGAATCGTGGAACGGATTCAGAACGGCCGATTCTTCGAACCCTAGAGTGGATCTTGCATTCGGATGTCGTAGGATTGTATTTGAGTGGGAAGGATTTAGCCTTGAATCCTTCCGGAATCTCAATTATCTTTATATGTATATATGTGGAGAGAGACTTGTGTAGTTCTAAAAGAATTCGAGTCTGAATCCTTCCCACTCAAATACAACCATACATTATCCGAATACAAGATCCATTCTGTTGAATTGATCTATGTTATTTCAAGTTTCTATAAACAATAAATCAAGTGTTTTAAATACTTTTTTCCCATGCATCAAATAGGTTAAAAATGGACGACCTAAATAGTGAGTTGGCTAGTTTAACGGTGTAGAACATTTGAGGCCTAACAAAAATTGGTTTGTTGGGGTTTTACATGTTTCGATCATGATCGAATGGTCGGATTAAGAATTTGTATGTCTAAAGATATAGATCCAACTAACTCACTACTTTCGATCGTCTATTTTGTGTTGCTTGATGTATAGGTAAAAAGTATTCAAAACACTTTAAATAATATAGATTATTTTAACAGAGTGGATCTTGTATTTGAATGTCGGATGTTGATATTTGAGTGGGAAAAATTCGGGCTGGAATCCTTCCGGAACTACACAAGTCTAGTTCGTAGTTCCGAAAGGATTCGAGCCCGAATCCTTCTCACTCAAATGCAACCATACATAATTCGAATACAAGATACATTTCGTTGAAGTTGATCTATAGTATTTCATGTATCTATAAATAAAAAATTAAGTATTTTAATTATCTTTTGCCCATGCAGCATTGAGGGAAAAAATGGACAGCCTAGATAGTGAGTTGGTTAGTTTAACAGTGTAGAATATTTGAAACCTAATAAAAATTAGTTTGTAGGGTTTTTAAATGTTTAGATTATGATCAAATGGCTTGATCGAGAATTTGTATGTTTAAAGACATAGATCTAACCAAATTATTACTTTTGGCCGTTCATTTTACGCAGCTTGATAGATGAGCAAAAAGTATTCAAAACATTTGATTTTTTTTATTTTTAGTTACTTTAAATAATATAGGTCAACTTCAATGGAATGGATCTTGTATTCGGATGATGTACGGTTGCATTTGAGTGGGAAGAATTCGGGCTCAAACCCTTTCAGTATGACACAAGTCTCTCTCTGTCACGTCCCGCTTCTCAAAATAAGTGGAAACGGAGACGCGACGAGTCGGTGACATATATACGCGAGAAAAATACCCCCATATATACACGCTAAGCCTAATTTGACCTGAAAAAGCTATATCAATTAACCATGAAGACAATGAAGTCATTGCAATATGACATATAAATTTTTACAGAATGATATATTATTCTATGAGCAAACAAATAGAATAAAAGCAAAGTCCACATATATAGAAAATCAATAAGAATAAAGAAGCATGGAGGGATACCGAAACTGGACAATCAAGAAAAGAGAACTCTGGCCCCTCCTAATGCATGTGTTCCTCCATATACCTGATCACCCTGTTTTAAATATCGGCCGAGTTGGGCGAGATATTGTCCGATATCTCCTTTTTTGCCTGTTGTCGATACGATATGGGGAAATCGTTCGCCATATCATTTGCAGCAAAAAACGGCCGATATTTGAAATATTGGCCGATAAGTCGCACGATATCAGCTGATAAATCGCCTGATCTATCACCCGATATATCACCCGATATGAAATCTTATTTATTGCACGACTGCGTGCAAATGTATATTGTTTTTTACTGTCTTTGCATGCATATTACATCATTTTTTATTAGGTAGATGATATCTATGACATTAAACCAACTTTTAGTTATCAATATTTTATTATATATAGTGTCTGATATGAACGCCCGATATGCGCTCGTATTCCTGATATTTCCCCCGATATCTGATATTCGATATGAAAACCCCCCATCTGATACATTTTCGATATCCGATATTTAGAACCTTGCCTGATTAGCAAAATGAAATAAGCAGATCTGGATATGCAAATCTAGGGGAGTCAGAAAACTCCCAACGAGTATGTAAAATGAGGAAAAAGTGCATATGCATATAACGTGTGAACAAACTATGACACTGCTATAAAAATATACATTAAATAAGAAATAGCATGCAACACATAAATGAACAGTAATGGGAGCAGTCAGTATTAGAATTAAGGTGTCTATCTTAGCCAATGTTCTAAATGTCGGCCGACATTTCAAAATTTCGGCCGAAATGTCGAGAAATTCATGTGGCTGACAGGAAATCGGCTACCCCATTTCAAATTTCGAAATGGGGTTAATGTCGCCGAAATTTCGGCGAATTTCTGAAATTTCGGCCGATTTTGGGGTTCCAAATATCGGTCGAAATTGACATTTTATTTTGTTTTATTTTTATTTTGGGTTTGAACCTATTAACCCAACTCGATCCTATTTTATAAGAGAAGGAATTAAGGCTCGTTCACAACCCTAATTTCATCGCGCAAAGAGAAACGAGGAGGTTAGAGAAAGATACGAGCTTCACTAACCTCTGACGATGCTTCTACGGCCTTCGTCGACCTTTAGCGAGTCTCTACGAGCCCCGATGACCTTCATCGAGCTTCGATTGATCATCGACGACCTTCAGTAAGTCTCCATGAGCCCCAACGAGGACCCAGGAAGTCCTGCCATGCCCCAACGAGCACTGCCAGCCTTGATGAGGTCCCTCGATCTCCGCCGAGCCCTGATGAGATCCCGTTGAGCTCCGCCGAGCACCGACGAGAACCCAGGAAGCCCCGTCAAACTCCGACGAGCCCCGTCATCTCTCTCCTTCATCGTAGATTCCGCTCTGACAAGCTCTCAGATTTAGTGATTCCTTAAGAATCTCAAAGGTGAGTTGTCTTCCTCATTTCTTGTACTGAAAACTACTCGCTCATTCCTAATTTGATTCACATCATTAAATGTTAGGGTAATTAATTCGAACTAGGACACCATTAACTGATTCTTCTTGCTCGTGAATGAATGTTCAACTGCAATTTATGAGGCTCTGATATTTTATTGATGTTAATGTTAGTAGTTAGTCATCATGAAGCCTTTTGAGATATTTTTGAATTTTATTGGAAGCTAACTATGTTTATTAGATGTGATAAGATAAAATTATTGCTAGTATAACTTATATATTATACGTATAGAGATATTACATATGTGATGTTTTAAGACTTATGACATTTAGAACATAGTATATGATATATATATATATATATATATATATATATATATATATATATATATATATATATATATATATTTAGATATGACCTCTGAAATTGAGCAAATGCATCGAAAATTTCCCGATATCCTCAATCCGACTTTACATTTTGCCTTCTGACATTAGGCCGACATCTGACATTTAAAGCATTGATCTTAGCCTATATATCAGGTGTTCGTCACAGTACAGTAAGTCAATAATAGTACAATATACACAATTTATTATTATTAATTATTAATTATGTCAGCGAATATCAACTTTCACATATAATAGACGTATCTTATACTACGCCTACTACACAGGTAAATCCGAGTTCTAAGTTATTCAAACTGATCGGTTGGAGACATTGTCCATGTTTAGATGGGTGATGTAAATATCTATTCAAGATGAAAGAACCGAAGAGATGAATCTAAGAAGTCTCAGTTCAAGTTGAAGTCGTAGAAGGATTTGAGATTTTTTCTTTTTCTTTATTTTTATTTTTTTTAGTTTCTTTATTTTTGTATTTTGAGTTTCTAATTTTGAGATTGTAATTCTATTTAGATTTGGAGTTTGAGTTTGAGTTGGACTCAATTTTGTAAAAGCCTATGTAAAGGCCCTATTGTACCAGCAATGGGCAATGAATTTTGATAAATTTTATTGTGTGAGATTTAACTTCTCTCATATTGTTTAGGATTACTCCTCCTTCAAGTAAACTTTAATCTAATTTCTTTCTTATTCCTTTCACCTGCAAACAAATCCTAGAAAAAACCAACAACTATTTTCTCCCTCTCTATAAAAGGCCATCAACAGCAAACATCAACTCTTTGTTCTTCTTGTCTTCTTCTACAATCCATCCAAAGGAACTCAAAAAAACCTCCAACAACCCACTGATCTCATCTCCTCCAACAAAACCAACGCTGCCACCTCCTCCGACGGACGCAACATCACCCACCAGCACTATCTCCAGCATCATCCTGTTGCTTCAAAGAAGGAAGGAGATACAAACTTCAATTCGGATCCAGACCCATTATCAAAAAAAAAGATCCGTTAGTGACTCTACTTCATTTTTGGGCTGTAACTTTTGCATTCGGGCTCTGTTTCAGGTGATCTTGGTACCATTACGATCGTGACGAAGAGCTCTACGCATCAGTACCAACTACAAGTCCGATATATCTCTGTAATCATCAGTAGGTAAATCTTCTTAACACGGTCTATTTATTTGTGGGTTAACAACCGCCTTTAATATTTTATCAAGTTAATCTGCTGCCACTATATTGTGAGTTCATATGCATCTGCTACTTTGTATTTACTGATCATAATATTGATTATACAATTTTTGCCATCATAGCCGAGTAATTGCATCAGTGTATTTTAGATTTCGAAGGTATCACTGTTATTACGCATTTTGTTAAATCCATCATCCTGTGTTATTTATTTTAATTATTTTCCTACCCAAATCGAAATATTTGGTGAAACATAGCAAAATTTATCATATCACTGATTTCTGATTAATATGCATACACGTTTCACATCAATTTGGTATCAGAGAACGGTTAGGGTAGGATTTGCATCACTTAAGCATTTGCTAGGAATTTTTATTGTTTTTTTTGCATTAAAAAAATCATCTAGTCTAAATTTTCATCTCTTCATCCTTATTTTAAGCTTTGCATAGTGCATGCCCAACCATAGTGGTCACCCATATCTGTTAGAAGAGTCTAGCGAATCTCACACAACCCCAATGGATGCCCAACAGATTGCCGCTATGTTCGCTGAGATAAATGCCAAGTTAGATACCCTTAAGACACTCGATGAAAGATTGACCAAAGTGGAGTTCACACGTGATCAAACTCTACCGAAAAACAACCGACATAACACCAAGAACACATTCAATCCCGATGCTCAATATCTGAAAAGCATCAAGATCGATGTTCTCAATTTTGAGGGACGTCACGTCCCACAATTTTTCATAGACTGGACACTCCAACTAGATAGATACTTCACATGGTACGAACTTATTGAGTTTAGGAAAGTTAAATATGCTGCAATGAAACTGTCTGGCCAAGCTAGTCAGTATTGGACCAACATAGAAAACATACGTGCAACCCGAGGTCGATCACCAATTGACACATGGGATAGGATGAAATAAGAGTTAGAAACAAAGTATGTGCCACCATCGTTTAGTGCTTGTTTCATGGATAATTGGCACCAACACACTTAGGGTAACAAATCTGCAAAGGAGTATGTCGAGAAATTCGATGAATTTTTCATCAGATACAGTATCCTCCATAAGGAAGGTGAAGCTCAAATTCTTTCTAGAGTCAGAGCCGGCCTTAGAGATGACCTACAAACTGAACTGTTAGTTAGAAGAGTCAACGAGTTACAGGTAGTGTATGCCTTAGTCCTAGATTTAGATTCCGCTAGGACCAGTCACACTTCAAAGAGTTACGATTATAGAACTTCAGTGCCTAGACCTTCTCCACCTTCCCAACCCCATAGGTCTAGTACCCAAACCCTTTCACATATGGATGACATCAAGGGTAAGAGTCTTGAGCGAGACAACAAAAACAAGTGCCCCGATTCTCCAGAGTTAGTTCCACAATCAAATGCTATAAATGCCAAGGTTTTGGACATTTAGCCGCCAGTTGCCCTAGTCATGACAAAATTACCATAATAGATGGAACACCCACCGAAGCCATTGAGTCAGATTCTGATGAGTATACCTATCACCCAGATATTAAAACTGACGGATCATCAAGCGATGATGTTGGTCTCAACTGCATTAGGCCAACGTCATCTACCCATTTGTCTGTCGTCAAATGTGTTCCCTCTCCACCAGCAGAAAAGAACGATTGGAGAAGAACTGCGACTTTTTACACGTTCACCAAGATTGGAGACAAGAGTTGTAAGGTGATTGTGAACAGTGAAGGTTGTATTAATGCAATATCGTCCAGACTTTGTGAAAATCTTGGATTAGAGATTATATCCCACCTCCACCCATTCAAAGTATCTTGGATTGACTCCACAGCACTTGAGGTTAAATAACGATGTCTTGTTCCAGTCAGTTTTAATCATTATAAAGACAAGATTTGGTGTGATGTGATCACCATGAATGTGGGTCAAGTTATACTAGGTAGACTATAGTTGTTTGAAAAAAATGTCACCATTTACGGTTGATCCAACATGTGTCAATTTGTGCACAAGGATAAGCAGATTAAGTTACTACCCTTGAGACTCAAGACTGGACAGTCCCAGTAAACGTCCACTTTGGCTTTGCTACCAACTCCACCCTATACACCTCTCATTGCTACTATTCTTCTCTATCGGCCACTAATCATGCATATCATGTCCGCAAATCACTTCCTCCCTTACTACCAATACCATCTCACTATAAAACATTCGAGTCTGCACCTGCATTTGCATCACATAAATACGTACACAAACTACACAAAAAGATCAGCGATGAAAATAAATGGAGCAATGTGAAGCCTACTTTACGAGCTAACAGTAGAAAAATATTCAAAAATTTTAATGTAGGCGACTATGTGATGATTCGAATTTATCCGAAACAGTTTTAAAATGTTGTATGTCCGCAGTGCTGGGCCTTTCAAGATCTTGATTAAACTGAATTGCAATACTTATATTATAGATCTTCCTAGAGATTATGACATTAGTTGTACTTTTAATGTTAATGATCTAGTGGATTACAAGAGTTTTAATTGTAGCCCCTTGATTGTTGAGCCTTCCATTAAGCCATTCTTTAAAAAGAGATCCTCATTTACCCCACTTCCAGATACTAATCCCATTACAATAGAGATGGTTAATAAAATTTTAAAGGATGAGATAATCACCACCAAAACTTGTGGAACTCACAGATACTTAAACCGCTGTAAAAGAAAAGCACCGACTGTTGATTCACAGCTAAATCGAAGTGATTTGTAACAGATTGATCCAGTGCAACATGACAGACCTGATCCATCTAAACTCGACCAAGTCGAGTTTTCTCCCACCCGGGAAGAATGATGCAGTCCAAGTGGAAGTCGTAGAAGTATTTAAGATTTTTTTCTCTTTCTTTAATTTTTTTTATTTTCGTATTTTGAGTTTCTAAATTTTGGGATTGTAATTCTATTTAGATTAGGAGTTTGAGTTAGAATCAATTTTGTAAAAGCCTATATAAAGGCCCTATTGTACCAACAATAGGTAATAAAGAATTTTGATAAATTTTATTGTGTGAGATTTAACTTCTCTCATATTATTTAGGATTACTTCCTAATCTCATTCAAATAAACCTTAATTTAATTTCTCTTTCTTATTTCTTTGGCTGGCAAGCAAATCCTAGAAAAAAAATCAACAATTATTTTCTCCCTCTCCACAAAAAGTCATCAACAGCAAACGCCAACTCTTTTTTCTTTTTGTCATCTTCTACAATCTATTCAAAGGAACCTAAGAAAATCTCCAACAACCCACTGATCTCATCTCCTTTAACAAAACCAACGCCGCAACCTCCTCTGACGAACGGAACATCTCCCATCAGTGCCATCTCCAACATCATCTTATTGCTTCAAAGAAGGAAGAAGACACAAGTTTCAATTCGGATCCAGACCCATTATCAAAAAAAGACCCGTTAGCGACCCTACTTCATTTTTGGGTCGTAACTTTCGCATCTAGTCTCCGTTTTAGGCGTTTTTGGTACCGTTACGATCGTGACGAAGAGCTCTACGCATCAGTACAACTACAAGTTTGAGATATCTTTGTAATCATCAGTAGGTAAATCTTCTTAACACGGTCTATTTATTTGTGGGTTGACAATCGCCTCTAATATTTTATCAAGTTAATTTGCTGTTACTATATTGTGAGTTCGTGTGCATCTGCTACTTTGTATTTACTGATTATAATATTGATTATGCAAGATTTGACATTGTAGCTGAGTAGCTGCATCAGTATATTTTATATTGTGAAGGTACCACTGTTATTGTGCATTTTGTTAAATTCATCATCCTGAATTATTTGTTTTAATTATTTTCCTACCCAACATTGTAATAGTTGGTGAAACGTAGCAAAATTTATCATATCACTAATTTCTAATTTATACGCATACATGTTTCACATCAATCGGTTACGTACATACGCGGAGCCACGACCCAAACACCTGGCACTGAACTAGGTGTTACAGCTGGGTAGTCAATAACAATAATAATGAAAACAATACGGGATGTCAGTCATTCCCTGGACCCTGCAGTGGAACTGTATCTCGCTGCACAACTTGTATCATAGGTCCACCAAAAATACAGATGTCTCTTTCATCAATTTCTCTAATCCCGGTGTAAGTCGTCCAATTACATTATTATTTAATTTACTTAGATCACTTAATATCCATGTTACTTAGATCACTGGGGCAATACAGTTACACTAACAATAACAATGTCAATAATAATATAACAATGTAACAATATCATGATGTTACTGTATAACAATAATTCCCTATAATTTTCAGTGACATGAAATGATTCAATAACGTGTCGGGACATTGATTCATCAATATGCATTGTTATCTAGAACAATCAAGATCTCATCCTTATATATCAAGATATAACAGTAACTGGCCCATAATCTTTTATCTCAAAACAGTTACTGTAGTCATCAATATTTAGTCTGTCAAAATAATTCGGTAAAATAAATCACAATAAGTCAGTCCTCATCTTTCTATCATTGTTTTAAATATCGGACTATATACCGGTATATCGGCCGAGATACTGGTATTTTATCCAAAACGATATGATAAGTGCAAAAATTTATCGGATATCGTTTTTGACCGATATGGGCCGATATATCGTCACGTGGTCGATATATCGCCCGATATACGAGATGAAATATCTGATATATCGGCCGATATAGTTACTTATTTGGATAATTATTATTATTTTTCTTGAGAAATCGTTTTATTTTATTCTATGTTCATTGTGGTATTTCAATGATGTTTGGATAATAACTTATTTCTTTTAATAATATCTTATATGATTGACTATTGATATATCAACCAGTATTTAGTACCATATCGCGATATATCACCCGCTATTCGGTTTCTGGTATATAATTTTGTCGACCTGTATATCATCGATATTTGATATTTAAAACACTGCTTTTTATTAATCTATTTTAATCCTTCATATCCATCAGTCGATCTAAATCGCAAAATAATGAAATAAATCTCCATTCTACATCTAACCAATCCCACTTCAATCGAACTCAATCACCGATCCAAAATCAGAATAAACTCAACCGTATAAGTGTATGGTCCACTAGCTCTGGCAACCAATTTACACTTATTCCTTAGCCCAAGGTCAAGTCACCACAATTGAGTCCACTGATAGATTCAAGTCCATATTCTAACATGCTAATAAAGTTATCTTCTATTTAATCAATTCATAATATCCAATTGAATTTTCATCTGAACTATCATCAATAAAATAAATCAACTCTAGTATCTCAGGTAAAGTCCACACATCCAATGACTAAAGTAATGAATCCACTATATATTAAACACCAAAGATATATCAGATCCAACATCACTAAAATACTCTACTCTCTCACAATATAATAATCTGTGACTACTACTCTATTGTGTATCTGTAAAATGCACTATTTAACTAATTTAGTATGCTCCCAATCTCAAGTTAAATTATATTCCAATAAAAATCACTGACTAATTCAAGCATGAATAGATCCAATAAATCTAATATATTAGAAATCGCTAAGAGAAACGCCTACTCAATAGAAAAAGGTTGAGTCCACATATATATTAAACATCAACGGTATGTCAAATCCATTCTTCATCCTCAAGTCAAACTTCACTCCAATATAATCCACTAGCAGGCCCCAACATAAAAGACCTGATATATCAACGAAGCAACAGTCTTATTTAGTCAATCATTATCTGGACTATTACTAAATAAGGAAAATAAGACGATCATACCTATTACTTAGAATACTAGGACAATGCGACAACAGTGACGACAAATGATTAAACAATATATATAACAATATAATAATACCATGGTGTCACGAACTGTAATTGTCATGTGTGAACACAAATGGGAGAATAATTAAACGTAAAATGTAATTTAATGAAAACAAATAAAACACACATTGATAACGGTAAATAACAATAATACAAAAGCAAACACTTACATAGTAATCGCTAATGCGTAGCTTTTCCCCCATGGTTCCAACGCCCCACAATCGCTCGAATCAGAGTCCAAAACACCGAGATATCATCCGAACTGCAATCAGTGTCTGTTTATAATACCTGCAATACATTTAAGGGGTTATGTGTAATTTTAAAGGGTCTGTAAAATAATAACATATTAAATTAGGTGGTTCAAGATAATTTGCTTATCTTAGATAATGGATGTTGGTTTGAATTGTGGATGCAAGTGGGTCGGGTTTGGTGTGTAATGGGGATCCAATAGAGGGGAGAGAAGGGAGAGAGACTGAGACAGAAAAAGGGGGGAGTGCACACACTGAGGGAGGGAGGGAGACCCGTGCGCACACACAAGGAGAGGCAGGCTGGGATAAAGAGAAAGGGGGAGGGTGTAGGAGGTCGCCAGGTTGGCTCACGCGCGGAGGCATGACGGAAGGAGGAAGCGGCAGATATTGAACTGCTCGGCCATGGAGGGGTGAGGTGCAGGTGTGATGGTGGTTGGTTTCGATGGTGGCTGGCTCGACGAAGGTGGGAGATGGTGATGAAGATGGTGCACGTGGAGGGGGTTAGAATAGGGCACATGGCTGGGGGTGGCCGTGGATGCATGGCTGGTGATGGGCAGAGGGTTGTGCGGCGTTCTCGGGTGATGGCGGCAGCGCGATGGTATATGGGAAGGTGAGGGTGGTTGTCAGGGAGGAGGAGACTAGAGGGAGAAGAGGAGGATCGGGTGTGGGCACGGTGGTGGTGTTGACGACATCGGAGGTGGAGCTCGCGTGTGGGTTGTCGCGGTGGAGAAACGGGGAGAAGAAGATGATGGTGATGACGATGGCGCATGGCGTTGATGGAGGCGAGGTCCGAGCAGGGGTGGCGACGATCTCAGGTGGAGGAGATGGGTGTGCAAAGGGGGAGAGAAAACAGTGGCGTGGTTAAGGATGAGAATTTTGGGTTACGGTTTGCGTTGTAGGGGGAGAGAGGTATATAAGGAGAAGGGAGTAGTTGGGTTGAGTTTAATGGGCTTAGTAAATAAAAATGAAAGAAAAAATAGAGAGAAGTTGTGAGTATGGGCTGGGTTGGCTTGGGCTAGAGGAAAAATAAGAAGAAAGAAATATGAAAATGGGAAAAGATATTAATTTAAATATTACATAATAATAATATTTAACAACAATTACATACAAATAGTGATTAAAATAATTACTAATGATACTGGTAATTAGTAACAATTAAAATAATAACTCACTCAATAATAATTTATTTATCTATGAATATAAATCATGCATACATACTAAAATACTAATACATATGTTAAATCAGACTAATACTTATATTAAATCACCTATTACAAATTAGGGATATTACTTTCTCTTTAGATTTACTCTCTCTCTATACATACATACATACATATATATATATACATACATACATATATATATACATACATATATATATATATACATACATACATACATATATGCACATATATATATATGTATGTATAGAGAGAGGGGGGTAGAGTTACAATACACATAGGTGTAACTAAGTTAAGTTGCGCACACCTTTTTCCAGCACACAAAAAGTATTTTTTTTTAAACACCTTGTGGGGACCATTCACATTAATTTTGTTTGTATCTCACTAAGCAAAATTTTATGTTGTTAAAAATAGTGTGTGTAACTTAACTTAGTTACACTTATGTGTATTGTATCTTTACCCATACACACACACACACTTGTGTCCTTCCAAAAGGATTTGAGCCCGAATTCTTCCAACTCAAATACAACCCTCCGATATTCGAATATAAGATCCACTCCGTTGAAATTGATCTATATTATTTCAAGTATTTATAAACTAAAAATCAAGCGTTTTGAATACTTTTTGCCCATCCATCAAACAACGTAAAATAGACGGCCGGAAGTAATGAGTTGGTTAGATCTGTCTTGATCTAAACATTTAAAAACCCCTACAAACTAATTTTTGTTAGGTTACAAATGTTCTACACTGTTAAACTAACCAACTCACTATTTAGGCCGTCTGTTTTTTTCCTACTTGATGTATGGGCAAAAGATTATTCAAAATACTTAATTTTGGTTTATAAATACTTGAAATAATATAGATCAACTTCAACAGAGTGGATCTTGTATTCGAATGTTGGAGGGTTGTATTTGAGTTGGAAGGATTCGGGCTCAAATCCTTTTAGAAGGACACAAGTCTCTCTCTCTCTCTCTCTCTCTCTCTCTCTCTCTCTATTTATATATATATATATATATATATATATATATATATATATATATATATATATATATATATATATATATATATATATTCGGGCTCAAATCCTTTTGGAAAGACACGAGTCTCTCTCTCTCTCTCTCTCTCTCTCTCTCTCTCGCTATATATATATATATATGTATATATATATGTATGCATATATGTATGCATGCATGTATGTATATATATGTGTGTGCTCATTACTTGACACAAGACTTGTCGTAAATTGGCCCTGATGTGGTTCTTTGATCATAGAAAAAACATTCTGATGGGGGTTATGGACCATTAAAATTGAACAGTAGCGTGAAGAGTTAAACACACAAAAGATTGCTTTTTTGTGCTTGGCTGGTAGTTTCAGGTGACATTTTGGAAAAGGTCATCAACTAAATATCTGCATTCACAGTTCATTTCCTCCCTTTCCAACAAGCAGCTGTGTGGATGCATATGACATGATCATCTATAGTGTTTTTTGTTCTCTCAAGATCAGCTGTCAACCAAGTGTCACATAAACCCGTATGCTTCTTAGGAATGCATTGTTTGCTGAGTACTATTTTTTATATTATTTTTTTGTTGCCGTATTCTTCCACTATCCTACAGTGCTCCTACTTGGAGTGGATCTAGATAGAGTCTGTGCTAATTGGTCATATATGTGCTATTCTTTGACACAATAACTACAATTAAATATTCATTCACTCATGGCATGGTATGTGTTAAAATTTTTTGGGGAACACAAGTCCCTATTCTGAAAGGGTCCGTGGGAGAGAAGAGGTGTCATGTATGATCTGCCACGTGTCATAGTACCCATGTAACCCAACTTTTGCACTCCATTGTGCGGGCTTATTGTTATTCCTAGCTCTTATTTCATGGTTTTTCAATGTTTACCATGCCGATTCTTGTCAGTGCTCAAAGATTGTTGATTCACTTGATTATTTTCTCCAAGTTTCTCTCAAAGATTGTTTATTGACCTGATTATTTTCTCTAATTTCTCTTTTCTGTTATGCATTACACAGTTTAACAGTCACCCAATTTAATAAACTGGTGAGGTTTTAGTGCTTGAACCTGATCTGCTTAACCCAAACACCCCCCCCCCCCCCCCCCCCCCCCCCCCCCCACGCCCCCAAAAAAAAAAAAAAAAAAAAGAACCACCACCACCAACAAAAAAAAAAAAAAAAAGGAAAAAGGAAAAAAAAGATGTATCCTATATCATAAGTGAAGTGTGAGAAAAAGATGATCCACTATCCTGTAAGACACCTAGTTGCAGTGGATCTAATGGTCTGTGATATTCGGACATATGCCGTTATCCTTTGACACAATAACTGCCGTTCAATATTCAATCACTCATTGTATGTGCTTGAAGAATACAAGTCCCTATTCTATAAGGGTCCATGGGAGAGAAGTGTGTGCGCAAAAAGATAACCCACTATCTTACAGGAATCCTAGTTGCAGCGGATGTTGATTGAGTTTGCGCTAATTGGACATATATGTTCTATCCTTTGACAAAATAACTACAATTGAATAATCATTCACTCAGGTATGTGTTAAACTGCACAAGTAAAGCATCCGTGGGAGAGGTGTCATGTATGATCTATTAGGTTAAAAAGGGCCTGATAGTACCCATGTAACCTAACTTTTTAGCCATGTTGATTCCTTCTGACTATCATCAGTTCTCAAAGATTGTTTATTCTTTTATCCAAGTATCTCTTTTCCCGTTTTGCATTCCACAGTTTAACCCTAATCAACCAATTTAATAACTGGTGAGGTTTAGTGCCTGGACTTAATCCGCTTAACTGGTTAAGGCAGAATGTTAAAATAACAGAGAATCAGTTTGGATTCATGTCAGGACGATCAACGATAGAGGCTATTCATTTGCTTCGTCAACTTATAGAGGGATTTTGAGAGAGGAGGAGAAATTTGCATATGGTCCTTATTGATTTAGAAAAAGCTTATGATGAGGTGCCAAGAGAGGTATTATGGTGGATATTGATGAAAAAGGGAGTTCCCATCAAATATATTGACATAATCAAGTACATGTACGATGGAGTAGTGACAAATGTAAGAACTTATGGAGGTATAACACATGATTCTTCTATCACAATTAGATTGCATTAAGGATCTGCATTGAGTCCATTCTTATTTGTCATAATGATGGATGAGCTTACTAGAGCTATTTAGGATGAGATACCGTAGTGTATGCTATTTGCTGATGATATTGTCCTAATTGATGAGACGAGAGCTAAGGTAAATGCCAAATTGGAGTTATGGAGGCAAACTCTAGAATCTTGAGTTTTTAGATTAAGTAGGGCCAAAACAGAGTATATGGAGTGCAAATTCACTAAATAGAGAATCCAAGATTATAGTATTGTCAGTGTTCGAAATGGCGGCACAACGGCTACATCGGCAGGAAAAATTTATCGGGGATGGGGATATATCGGGGACATATCGGGGATATTTTCAAAATCGGATGTTAAAATCGGACTGTAAATATACATATCTTCTTGTCTTAAATTGCATCTCAATAAGACAATATATCCATAAATTATATAAAGCTACATAAAACATCATACTTATATGTTTAACATATACTTGACTCGATAACTTGCATTAAGCTTATAAATGCATAATCACTATCCAAGTGTAGAATCTTCACAAATGTTACATTGTCATATCGCTCGAATTACCCAAATACCTAACATACAAATTGAGTGTAAAACGCTATATCGGGTCCAAAATCGGCGAAATTGCGGCCGATATATTGGGTCCAAGCCGATTTATCGGCAATTTTGGGTGAAAATCGCTATATCGGTTTGGATGTGCCAATCATTGCGGCTAGGTGCCGTAAACGCAATATCGGCGCAATATCGGGGTTATATCGGGGATATTTAAAACACTGAGTATTGTGATACTAGACGAACAAGAAATACCGATGAGCGGTCATTTTAAGTACTTGGGTTCTATCATTCAAAAGGATGGGGAGATCAATTGTGATGTCAACCATAGGATCCAAGCTGGCTGGTTGAAATGGAGGAGTGCAACAGGAGTTTTATGCAACTATAATATTTCTTTATGGCTGAAGGGAAAGTTTTATCGGACTGCTATTAGGCCAGCTTTTTTATATGACATAGAATGTTTGACTATAAAGAGATATCATGCCCGGAAGATGAGTGTAGTAGAGATGCGCATGCTTCGTTGGATGTGTGGTAACATGAGGAGAGATAAGGTGGGAAATAAGAATATTCGTACTAAGATAGGCGTAATCCCTATAGAAGAGAAGATGAGAGAAAACTGCTTACGATGATTTATTTGATCATGTGCGACGTAGACCTACAGATGTGCCAGTCCGGCGGGTAGAGCGTATCAAATTAGGGCAAGTTAAAAGAGCGCAGGAGCGACTGAAGAAAACATGAATGGAGGTGATACGACAAGATATAAAGGCTAAAGGTCTTAATGAAGGCATATTGCTCGATAAGAATGAGTGGAGAAAGTTGATCTATGTGCCCGATCCGGCATAATTCTCTTTTGGTTCATGTAGCCTACCCCAAATACTTGGGACAAATGGCTTTGTTGTTGTTGTACCCAATCCGCTTAACTGGTTTAGTAATTGGGTCAGATTGGGTAGGATTAAAGTACACTGGATTTGAATTGTCATTTGGTCAACCCACTTTCTCTTAAAAATTAAAAAAAAATCTAAATCTTGTAATTGCAGGATTCAAACCTTCACCAATTTCAACTAGAAACCAATAACTAAACCCTTTCCACTATAGACCATCTTTTACCAATGCTGAAATAATAGGCTTGTTACTAGTGCTGCAACTTACAAAAGTGGATCAGGTCAGAGCCGAACCATACCACTTTATTAAACAAATCTTACCCATTTACAACCAACCCAAACCAGCTAACTTGTGTCAGGTTCTGGTTCAGTTAGCAGGTGGTGCGACATTACATCCTTTGTCATATCACAGCTTTCCCCTTTTGCGGTGAAATTACAAAAGCAGTGGCATATTAATCCAAATGAAAACACACTGAATGATTTTCATCTTAAGCAGAAGTTTATATGAAAGTGAATACGTCTAATCTGTTAATTTTGGTGTTGTTAAAAATTGCTTTATGTCCGTTTTTGTCTCAACCCATTAGCAAATGCTTTTAAGGAAAGTGGTTTCTGAATTTCACAGCACCAGGTTTTAGAATAGGTATTTGGTTCAAACCTCATCAGTGACCAATCAAACTATATCTAGTTATTCACTTATTTTACCTTCACCAGTGAGTCATCCTTGTGCTGGAGGCTTTTCCCCACAACTCAAAGCCCACATGCTCTCATAATTTTTTTTATTTTGTGGTGGTGGTGGTGGTGCCCGGGGGGCTGGCCCGGGGGGGGGGGGGGGATGGGTGTTTATCAATATGGCTCACAATTAACCTAAGTTTTTGGGTAAAGTAGTTTTATGACAACATGATCTACATCTGCTGCTCAGTTAACCATATGGAAAATATAGATGTGAACTTCTATAGATGCATAATTCCTTAGTTTTTATTTCAGAGTTAGTATTATCACAAGATACATATTATTTATTTTATTCACGACCTACCATTATATACTAACATTTGGCTCCTTTATATCCTTTATATATCAGGGTAGGTTTTTGCTTGCAGCAGCTAGCGGCCGCGTCTTGGCTCGTTCCTTCCATTCGGTTTTTCAAGTTGGTTCTGAGATGATAGAGCAAGCTCTTGGTACAAGCAGTGTCTCCATTCCTGGAACTGAACCAGAACTGACATGGAAACGAGTAGAGCTTTCGGTCATGCTTGAGCATGTTCAAGCTCATGTAGCACCAACTGATGTGGACCCTGGTGCTGGTCTTCAGTGGTTACCAAAAATTCTTAGGAGCTCACCGAAAATAAAACGCACAGGTGCTTTACTTGAGAGTGTTTATGCCCTGTCAAATGTACTTCCGCTATACAAGATACAAAGGTGGTACACCAGAATTGAAGGTAATTCAACCATTCTTTAACTCTATCCATGGAGCAGAACTAGATTCAGATGAAATGCCCTTTTGTCAAAGTCAACTTTTGTTAGGAAATTGATTTACAAATTAATGATGTTGTTTACTTATCTAGGTGAAGCCTCTAAAGGAGCTAAAGTTCAATTCTCCTAATATAACTGCAACAATGACTTCCCGCCAGTTTCAGGTTATGCTGGATGTGCTAAGCAATCTTCTCTTTGCCAGACTTCCCAAGTAAGCCCTCCACGCACTGGGAGATACATTTGTTTGTATATCAGTGTTACTCTCTATGCATGAATTTATGTATGTGTGCATGCATGTGTCTGTATATGTGTGTTGGTGTTTGTCTATAATACACACACATGCACGCATATGCACATACCTGTATATGTGTTTCTTTATGTATTTATGCTATATAGTTCTGTGTCTGTGTAGTAGTAGTAGTATACATGATTAATTGAAGCCACCATGTCTTCTACCTTTAACTCAAAGAATAGCTAGAGATGTCATCGAAAGGTAAATTGTAGGAATATAAGGTTTGAAGTTCTTAGTTGAACACTTGTGTAGGTTGTTGGATAGTCAACAATTTAAAAATATTGGTTATCTATAATACACACGCATGCACACATATGTACATACCTGTATATATGTTTCTGTATGTATTTATGCTATATAGTTGTGTCTGTGTAGTAGTAGTATGCATGATTGATTGAAGCCACCATATCTTCTACTTTAACTCAAAGAATTTTTAGAAATGGCATCAAAATGTAAATTGTTGGAATATAAGGTTTGAAGTTATTAGTTGAACACTTGTGTAGATTGTTGGATAGTTAACAATTTAAAAGTATTGAATTTGGCCAGAGGATATATGTCTATTGTTGTCAGTGTTTTAAATGTAGGCCGACATTTCGTTTTCAAGCCCCCACCGCCACGACATCCCCACCCGCATTTGAAATTGCGTTTTAGAAAATGTCGGCCGACATTTTGGGAAAAATCCGATATGTTGGCCGACATTTTCCCGAAATGTCAACCGACATTTTAGGAAAAATCCAATATGTTGATTGGTCTTGGAAGTTAGAGCAATTGAGAAATTTTAATAATGGATTAGTGAACATATGCAAAATATTTAAGTTAATTGTACATATCCTAAATATATTTATGTAGTTTTGCATAAGTTGTGTATGTATTACCTTGATAAGAATTTTTAAATTACATTATTTAAGACATCTAGAATATATATTTGTTATCTGTCATGGCGTCTGAAATTTACTAAATGGCCCCGAAATATCTCCGAAATTCGAAATCCGACATCCGATTACGACATCCGACATTTCCCTGATATCCGACATTTAAAACACTGATTGTTGTAATATGTTTATCTATACTTTCTTTTTTGCAAAATTGAATGAAAATTTATGTTGGTTATGTCTTACAAAGTGGACTCAAGTAGATCAAGAGAAGCAGCACATATAATGTGTGGAGTACTGTCGTTTGTCTCAAAAAAAATGAGAAAGAATCAATATAAATTTAATCCAGGTAGCATTTGTTGCAGTTTGAGTTATCAATTCTATTTATTATGTTGCTAACCAAACACAAGAAATAAAAATCCAGCTGCAGCAGATTCTGCTGCAACTCCACTTCCATCCATCCAAAGAAGACTTGAAGTAATTATTGAAAAGAGGTTTTTTTTCTCAGTTTGACTTGTTTGTCTGAATATAGTGAAAGGCTTGTGAACTTTAAAACAGACAGCACCATGATGGACCGCTTTATCCTGATACATGTATGGTGGAGAAATCCTTTGATTTTTAGGCAATAATTCTAGGCGATTCAGATATGGTTTACCTGTAATATTATTTCAAGGCTAAATTTTGCTTATGATTACCACCTGAAAAGTGGCGTAACACAGGTAGCTGATGAGCATTTGCTGATTAATTCATAATGCAGAGTTTATATTTGTTCTTTAACATACTTTTTAGGCGTATTTGGAATGTGTTCTGCTTGGCCCTTTCTTCTTGTTATTATTATTATTATTTACCTTGAGTTGAATGTAATTCCTTATTGCAAATTTGTCGTCTATTTCCTTCTTTTCAACTATTTCCTAGTCTAAGATAACATTGGACTACTGGAGCATGCTCCTTCGTTGCACGAGCTTAACCACGTGACTAATAGGGTAGATTTCCGACTGGCCAACTGGACTTCTAGGATTTATCGGAAGTCATTATCTTGTTATATTTTTAACACTTGGCACCAATTTTGTGGGTTGATTTCAGACTAACCTATCATAAAATTTTGTCAAAATTTTTGTGAAGCCATACTCCATTGGCGGCCCCATTTTGATAGGAAAAGGTTTGATGATGATCATGATGATTATCTTTTGGCATTACCAGGTCAATTATAATTATGGCTACTGTTTCTACTATCGGAATTTCTTTTTTCCTGGATATGATAAGTATGCTTTGTTGGGATCTGCAAGAATTGGCAAAAGCAGATTGTTAATAAAAGGCTGTATCTGTGACAAATTGGTCGTTGGATGACCTCGAGTTCTTTTTTTTTAAGAACGTTACAGAAAAGCTTTTGCTGTATCTGCAGTATTGAAGGATTGAGAAACTAGAAGTGCTAGAAATGATGTGCTCATGTGGGATATGCAAGGTGATGATCTGTATAGATATATTCACATAACCATTTAATTCTCAACTAAAATATGTAAATTGAATGAGGAAATATAGACATGGTACTTTAGTTTAGCCTTGACAGCATGAGCTTAAATTGCATAAAATGGTAAATAGGAATCTATAGCTGGCAACTGACCTATATACATGGCAGAAAGCATCATTGTTTCTATAGTTTAGTCTGGGACTTACCACTGATACTTAAGGGCATGGTTTGATTAGTCAACGATTACAAATTGTTTTAAACAGAGGCTTCCAGGAGATTCTGCATTGACCAAAATCCATGAATCTTATGGAAGCACGCACTGCTTTACTGACTGATCTAAGTAAGGATGTTAATGGATAAAAATAAACATATCCTGATATGGGCTCTTTATTCACATTTTGGCAAATGTGGGTATCTGATTTCCATCCATCTAAAACATGGATATGTGATTTCCATCCATTTAGAATTTGGATATTATATATAGATAATGCTAAACTATCTGAAATATCCAATAGATATTCAAATGTTTTGTCTACATCCCTCGAATCCCTTGTTCAGGAACAAATTTTGCCAAAAAAATAAGAGAGCCATTTATTGTATCACTGGAAGAAATGTGCGTGTGTGCACGTGTCACACACACAGCACCACCATTGCCATCTTGATGTCGTATGCTGGTGCTAGGTTGTGTTGGGCGTAGATAGAACTTACTCTTACCATTACTTAGACTAGCTTAAAGTTGTAAAAACCTCCAAAACTTATGTGACCCTGCTATCCAGGTTTGATATTCACTATCCCATCTTCAATCTATAAAGTTTTGTAAGTGCTTGATGGAAATTAAGTTTCAGTCTCTAGCAAGTTATGTTAGAAGCCTTCAACTTGCCCTTTGAAATTTCCTGACTAAGAATCTGTAAGTCTTGAAGATGACGACTTTGCTATAGGGAAGTCACCGATACCATATAAACTGATTGTGCTCACCACCATTGCCATCTTGATGTCATATGCTGGTGCTAGGTTGTGTTGGGCGTCTATAGAACTTACTCCTACCAATGCCTAGGCTAGCTTAAAGTTGTAAAAACTTCCAAAACTTATGCAACCCTGCTATCCAGGTTTGATGTTCACTATCCCATCTTCAATCTATAAAGTTTTGTAAGTGCTTGATGGAAATTAAGTTTCAGTCTCTAGCAAGTTATGTTAGAAGCCTTCAACTTGCCCTTTGAAATTTCCTGACTAAGAATCTGTAAGTCTTGAAGATGACGACTTTGCTATAGGGAAGTCACCGATACCATATAAACTGATTGTGCTCACCACCATTGCCATCTTGATGTCATATGCTGGTGCTAGGTTGTGTTGGGCGTCTATAGAACTTACTCCTACCAATGCCTAGGCTAGCTTAAAGTTGTAAAAACTTCCAAACTTATGCAACCCTGCTATCCAGGTTTGATGTTCACTATCCCATCTTCAATCTATAAAGTTTTGTTAAGTGCTTGATGGAAATTAAGTTTCAGTCTCTAGCAAGTTATGTTAGAAGCCTTCTACTTGCCCTTTGAAATTTCCTGACTAAGAATCTCGAAGTGTTGAAGATGATGACTTTGCTATAGGGAAGTCACTGATGCCATATAAACTGATTGTGCTCACCACCAATGAGGTTATGCTTACATCAGACTTGTTGAAAAATTCCATTACATAAATCTTGTTCGGATCCAAAATTGTAGCCTGGTCATTTTTCAATGCATTTCTGATTTTCTTGTCCATCTAGGCTCTCTCTTTCTTTTCTCTTAAAGACGGGGCATGACTTTCAAGCATCTGTGTTCCTAAACCTTTCTTGAATATGAAGATTTGTGTGCTAAAAATGGTTCTCAAGATGGAGACTATGAAACCTATGTTAATGGTTTTTAGTGTCAGCTCATCTGACCAAAGCATAGCCCTTTTAAACTTTCATAACTAAATCTCGAGGGTAGAAGATGATAAATTTACTATAGGGAAATACTGATATTGTTAGAATATGGATATAATATCCTCAATCATCACCAAAACTTACGAGTTTTGGTGCAGTGACAAGGACTTTAATATAGTATCGGAGTAATCCTGGTTCCTACTGGGCGCGTATTTAAAAAGAAGATTTGAAAAAATATCGCTACTGCAAAAAGCCTAGGTTCCGGCCCATAAAAGGGCGCCGGCCTGGGGGTGCATGTTAGAATATAAATATAATATCCTCAATCCTCACCATAATTTCAGAGTATTGGTGCAGTGACAAGGACTTTAATAGATACTATATAAAAAGATTGAACTTACCCACCTATCAGGTTTTTCTTATGTTAGATTGTTATAAAATTCCCATTCAATTAACCTGCTCAGATCCCAAGAATGTGGCCTGGGTCATTTCCCATCGCATTGTTAATTTTCTCATCCATCTGGACTTTCTCTTTTCTCTTACAGATGGTACATGAGTTTCAATCATCTACATTCCTATCCCTTCCAAATGAATGTTACCTTTTGATATGAAGACTTGTACGCGCAAAATGGTACTTTTATTAAGCTGGCAACAATTTTGTGTTTGGCCTCTCAACAATGAGATACATAAAGATAGAGTCGTCAGTATTAATAAAGATCATGCACTCGAACACAAAAGGCAATAAGAAGCGAGATGTCTATTGATAACCTATGTACTGTCCTGCCCCTGCATGTCAAAACACTTCTATTATAGCTTTCCTGAGTCTCTTTTACATAGGTTTTGTTTCACATGAGTCCATAAAGTTATCTTCACTGTGATTTGGGAGAGGATGGAGTATGTTTACCTTTTTGTTTCTAAATATTCTACAATTCCTCTCTAGTCATATTTCAGGAGTAATCACTGCACTCACTATATCGTGCTCTAGATTCTAGAAGTACTAGGGAAAATGCTCCTGTTTCTCCTTAAACCCTATAACAATATAACAATACGAGGAAATCCCTATCCCAACTAATGAAGAAAATGAATCCAAACAACTTTTGCAAAAGGATAATGTGGGAGTAAATGATCAAAGGGATGCAAATTTTGGAAAAGGACATTGTAGGAGCTAATGACCAACACCAATTGAAAGTGGAAAGAGATGCCATACAACTTTTGGCAAGGGACAACATAGGGGACATAATCAACAAATTTCATGCCCACTTGAAGAACTAACTCATTGCATGGCGACTTTGCCACGTCCTTGTAACGAGGTTCCCTTGTGAGAATTGCATTCTTAGTGGTAAACTAAAAAAACCCAAACTCTTAACACAAAAGCTCCAAATTTGGGTGGTCCCACAACCTTCCTCATGTGCTCGGCAACAACAGTGCTGCATCCACCATAGTTAAATAGTCTATACAGCAATTTTGTTGTGAATACTTATCTGGTTAACCATCTCCAGCGACGCCTACTAACCTTGTTGTTTTATCCTGGTTGATAACCCTACAGAAAGTTGATGACATTCACTGTCCCATCACTTTTGCATGCTAAAAGTACATTTAAACCTCAGTCTCCAGTTTCTTTGTGCCATTGAGCAGACAATCATTCCAGTTCGTAGTACCAAAAGGATTTTTGGAATCTATGGAAAAGAGCTGTTCATGGGTCCTGCCAAATGCTAATGTGTGACGATCCCCAGTGCTGAAGATCATCCCTGCAAAAAGAGCCCATTTACCTTCTTGAAATCTGCTCTAGAATTCAGACATAGAGACCGAGCTTTACCTCATCTCACCGAATTCTTAAGCTAAGGAGAGACACATACACGATGACGTGTCAATAGAACACACAAATACACACATATAATAGTAACAATGATGATGATGATGATAATGATGATGAGAAAGTGCATATATAAAGTTAAGCTAGGCAACTTTCGGAAGTATCAGGAATGTGGATACTCACTTTGATTTGGTTGATATACCACTCAAACTCAAGATCCACACTGGCGGATGTGATCCACTACCCATAAACTAGTTACAAACATTAAGCAATTTTCATTTTGATTTACCTATGCGTTAAAGTGGTCTAAAAATTAAGCAGTTTTAGGTTCTTTCAAAGGTGGTGTTTTTTGTCACTTTATGCATAGAGGTAATCATAATGAAAATCATTAAAAATTTGTTAGTAACTAGTTAATGGCTAGTAGATTACATCTAATTGTATGGATCTTGAGTTTGAGTGGTGCATCAACCAAAACAAAGTGGGAGTAAACGGATACTTTCGAAAGTACACTGGCTGAACTCTCTCTCTATATATAAATATATATTGAATGGTAATTAACTTTTATTAATGACATCTACTCTATTACATATACAGTTTAGGCTATTCAACTGACATAGTTGCTCAAAAATTACACACACATATATATATAGACTTGGTTACTCCCAAAAGAATTTGAGCATGAATCCTTCCTACTAAAATCAAATGCTACGACATTCAAATTCAAGATCCACTCCGTTGAAGTTGATCTATATTATTTAAAGTAATTAAAAATAAATAGTCGAGTGTTTTGTAATTTTCTTGTCGATGCATCAAGTAGGCACAAAATAGACAGCCGAGAGTAGTTTATTACGTAGATCTATGACTTTAGACATACAAATTCTCGATCCGATCATTTGATCATGATCTAAACATTTATAAACCCTCACACCACCTTTTGTTAGGTTTCATATATTCTACGCCATTAAACTAACCAACTCACTAGTTCGGTTATTCATTTTGCACCTACTCGATGAATAAGAAAAAAAGTATTCACAACAGTTGAAATTTTATTTTTAAGCACTCTTAACAACGTAGATCAACTCCAACGGAGTGAATCTTCACTTTGAATGACCTAACATTGAATTTGAATGAGAAATGGGAATGATTCATCTCCATATCTTTTTCAAAGACCCAAATCTCTCTCTCTTGCTCTCTATATATATATTATATATATAGGCGCATGCGCACACACACAATTGGTGAAATTGGGCATGGGTAACCAGCTTGGCCCACTTCATTAAGGAAGCCGATAAAATCAAGCATGCTTTTATTAAGAAGGGCAAGGACTTGATTACTGCAAGCAGGCATTTGTAACAAATACTTGGCATGTGTGGCAAGAAAGGAATAAGAGATTCTATCAACAAGAGCAGCTGATGAAAATCAAAGTCTTCAAAGAAATATATGAGGATATTAATGGGATGCTTAAGAAAGTCAGAGGAGATAGGGAGGATATTCAATTTTTGTTGAATTGGAATGTAATGTTAAGATATTGTAGTTGTTATCTTTGGTACTAAAAGTAATTGATTCAAAGTGTTGGTGCATGGTCAGGGCCCTCTCCCTATCCCTTGTTGAAATTCTCTTTAAGATTAAGGAAAAACAACTTTGTTATATAATGTGTAATATTAATAATGGAATGAACTCTTTACTTTTCAAAATTAATATATATACTATCTCTAGAAACCTTGTCATCTCCCTTTGTTCCTCTAGCTAGGGCTTTCTCTCTCCTAGTTGTGAGAAAGTGCTAGAGAGAATTTCATGAGATGAAGTTTAAGATCTGTGGATTGATAATGGTAATGGTTACTTTTCGTCGTTCATCTTCACAGTTGGGACAGGATGCGCATGAGACATCGTGCGATCTCAAATTGTTGGGGGTGACTAGTGATCCTAGTCATCTTGACTTACCTTTAGATTCAGAGATTGATTGAGGTAAGGATTACTCTTCGTCATTCATTTTCACGATTGGGAGAGGACGTACACGGGACTTCATGCGATCTCAACTGTTGGGAGTGGCTAGCGATCATTGCCATCTCGATTTTTTCTTATGACCTCTTCTTCTTTCATGTGGGGCTATCATAGATTATCTATGGTGGCGAGTTATGTTTAGATTCACTATCAGAAGTTGAATGATTTCACCGATGATCGAGTTCAAAGTTGTTTGATGGCAAACAAAGTATTCGATACCCATCCAGGGTTTGGCTCTATAAGAGGGTGGCCATCTTTTTTTTATGTTTGCTACGATCAGCAGATTTAATCAATCTGAGATCTACAAGAAGATCTATGTTTTGATCAGAGGATATAATTGATTCAGCTCTGTGAGATAATGATCTACAAGAGATTGGATCTTCTATGTGTTTTATATTCTCTTTTGAGTAGTAGTTCTGGCGAGATAGATGATGCTCCTCAAGGCGAGTCATAGAGCTATTCGTTAGTGTGTTAATGGTTATTTTATGATGAGTTTTTTGGGTTTTTTAAAGTTATTAAGAGTTGTATTGAGTGATTGGGTTTTCCTGTGTGAGAGTTATTAGAGAGGTTGAATTCAATGTAATATTTTGTACTTCTTTTTTGATCAATGAAAATAATTTTACCGTTAAAAAATAATAATTATTATATATATATATATACTTCCTTTGGGAAGGATATGAAGATGAATCATTCTCATTTAAATTCAATGTTAGACCATACAAATACAAGATCAACTTCATTGAAATTAATTTAAATTGTTTAAATGACTCAAAACCAAGTATTTTCTAATTTTTTGCCCATGCATCAAGCAGTCACAAATGGACGGTTGAAAATGGCATATTGCTTAGATATGACTTTGAACATAAAAATTCTTGATCTAACATTTGATCATGCTCTGAACATTTAAAAACCATCACACACAAATATTTGTTACGTTTCAAATATTCTGCACCGTTAAGCTAACCAATTTACTATTTAAATTGTTCATTTTATGCCAACTTGATGCATAGGCAAAAAGTATTTAAAACTCTTCATGTTTTGTATTTAAGAACTATTAACAATGTAGATCAACTTCAACGGAGTAAATTTTTAATTTGAGTGTCCTAACAATGAGTTTGAATAAGAAGTATTCATATTCATATCCTTCCCAAAGGACCCAAGCCTATATGTGTGTGTGTGTGTGTGTGTGTGTGTGTGTGAGGTTTTAATACTCTAAGTTATGCCCACCTATAAAGATGTGTAATACACAAAGATATTGGATGATCCACTTCGTCTATCTTGATCTGCAAGTTTTAAAAAACTTATAAATAAAAAGCCATGCATTTTGTAATTCCATTGTTCATGTGTTAAATGATAGCAAAATGAACAATTTTCAATTTTTTGAAATCCGTTCATTTTGCCACTACTTAAAACATGGATAAATGATCTTCAAAATTCATGATTTTTATGTATATATTTTTAAAATATGTAGATCAGGATAAACAAAATGAATTGTTAATTTCATTACATAACATGCATTTTTGAGGTGGGCATAACTTAGTTATTTCTTGGAAGTATTAAAGCCTCTCTGTATATATAGATTATTGCACGTGTGATGCACATGTTAAGAAAAATAATCAGATGAATATAAATTTAAATGAAAAACTGTTTAGATGAAATTAAGATATTAAATAATTATGTATTCTCAAAATAATATGATAATATAATCGAATACCATTTAATTAAATAACTTTTGATTTGAATGATAATAAATATGGCATGGAAACAATGAGAAGCTATTAAGATTTACACCATATAATGATATCGAATGAGAGATTGACATGTAGTTTAATGTTAGTTGTAAAGTAACTTTTAAATTTTTTATTTGACAAATTATGTAGAGACATTAGAGTGGACTGTGAGGCAATTCTTAGAGCTTAAGATTCACATTAAATAGTGTGTGTGTGTGTGTATATATTTATGAGGAATATGTATCTTAAATGTCATCTAACAGAATTATATTAGATGACGCATCTTAACTCCAATCTCACTATTATTTTTTCACGATCCGACTGCACATTATATCATATCCAAAGACGCAGACAAAATCACGTGACTTAGAGTTCATTTACTCATTGATCTAATGGTTGCATTTTTTTTCTATTATTGAAAAAATGTAAAATTTTCAACCATTTAATAAATTAGTAAATGAACTCCAAAACACGTGATGTTTTATTTGTGTACGTCTTAAGACATGATGATCATAATGTACGATCAGATCGTGAAAAAATAATAAGAGTTTTGATACGCCATCTAATGGAATTCCGTTAGAAGGCATCTAAGGTGTGTGTGTATATATATATGCACACACACTTATGTCATTTTGAAAGGAGTCAAGGCCGAACCTTTCTCACTCAAATACAACCCTACGACATCCGAATGCAACATCCACTCTGTTTAAGTTGATCTATATTATTTCAAGTAACTAAAAATCATGCATTTTGAATACTTTTTGCACATACATCAAGTAGGCACAAAATAGACAGTCAAAATAGTAAGTTGGTTAGTTTAAGGTTAAAATCTAACAAAAATTAGTTTGTGAGGGTTTTTAAGTGTTTAGATCATGATGAAATATTCGAGTCGAGAATTTGTATGTCTAAAGATGTAGATCTAAGCAATATGTTATTTTCGATCGTCCATTTTGTTCCTTGATGAATGGGCAAAAAGTATTCAAAATAATTGATTTTTGGTTTTTAATTACTTGAAATAATGTAGATCAACTTCAATGGAATGGATCTTGTATCAGATATCGTAAGATTGTATGAGTGTGAATGATTTGACCTCGAATCCTTCCGGAATGACACAAGTATGTATGTATGTGTGTATAGAGAGAGGGATTTGTGTCATTCTAGAAGGATTCGAGGCCGAATCCTTCCCACTCAAATACAACCCTACACCATTCGACTACAAGATCTATTCTGTTGAAGTTGATTTATATTATTTCAAGTATCTATAAACTAAAAATCAAGTATTTAAATACTTTTTGCCCATGCATTCAGTAGGGGGAAACGGTCAGCTTAAATAGTGAGTTGGTTAGTTTAACGGTGTAGAACATTTGAAACCTAATAAAAATTAATTTGTAGTGTTTTTAAAATGTTTAGATCATGACCAAATGGCCGGATGGAGAATTCGTATATCTAAAGACATAGATTTAACAAACTCACTACTTTCGGCCGTCCATTTTGCGTCGCTTGATGGATGGGCAAAAAGTATTCAAAACATTTGATTTTTTATATTTAGTTACTTTATATAATATAGATCAATTTTAATAGAATGGATCTTGTATTCAAATGTCGGATGTTGGTAATTGAGTGGGAAGGATTCGGCCTCGAATCCTTCCGGAATGACACAAGTCTCTCTCTCTCTCTATCTCTCTCTCTCTCTCTCTCTCTCTCTCTCTATATATATATATATAATATATATATATATATATATATATATATATATATATATATATATATATATATATATATAGGCATGTCCATGCACCCTAAAGTCTATACACCTATATCTCATAATTTGATAAAAATGATTACAACCTGTAATATACTTTGATGACTTTTGCAGGTGGAATAATCCTCAACTCTTTCAACTTTCTATAGCTACAGAGCAAATCAAATTAATGCATCTCCACTTATCACATTTTATATAAGTTAATATTTTTATGGTCTTTTCCACCTATAAGATAGGCTTTGACACATGGTTTCAAATATTGATGGCTGATTTTGATATATCTCAACAATATCATATCAAATTTTTGAGGTATCCAATAAGATATTGACCCAATAGTATTGGCAGATATCGGAGCGGATATTGCTGATATAGTCGGTGTTGCTGATATTGACATCTGATATCGATGATATTGATAATCAAAATCATAGGCCATCACCGATATCGAGACTAAGATTTTAAATCATCCTTTGACATATAAATGGAAGTAAATAAACATCTTAACACGTAAGATGAACAAAAAAATGTGTGAGAAATGCAAGACTTGTCCAAGAAGAATGCCCTAAATTATAAAATATAGTATATAATTGACGACACATTTGAGAAGTGCTTGAACACAAGACCAAGGAGTGTCACAAAGTGTAGTTGTCTGACATGTGTATCGATATAGTCGGTGTTGCCGATATTGACGTCCGATATCGATGATATTGATAATCAAAATCATAGGCCATCACCGATATCGATAATGAGATTTTAAATCATCCTTTGACATATAAATGGAAGTAAATAACATCTTAACACGTAAGATGAACAAAGAAATGTGTGAGAAATGCAAGACTTGTTCAAGAAGAATGCCCTAAATTATAAAATATAGTATATAATTGAGGACACATTTGAGAAGTGCTTGAACACAAGACCAAGGAGTGTCACAAAGTGTAGTTGTCTGACATGTGTATCGACATGTCCATTATGGGGGATTCACGACAAAAATTTCATGCTACATATAATATATGTCTTAAGGACTTAATCATTTTGGAGTGTGGAGGTCTTTCATCCTCATGGAATTTCTGCCTACTAGTCAAGTATGGCTTGAGTCATTTCCAAAATATCACTCTCCATCCTCCAAATTCTTTTCTCTTGCGCACCTCCCTCATTTTAATGGGGAATGTATCTCTTACAACAATTGCAGAGCTATTCCAAAGAAATTGTGTCGAAGTTTGTTCTTCAAGCATTCTATGCCCACTTTGGGATTTAAGAAACAAAAGAAATAACTGATAATATGTAGAGCTAACAGGACCACATTAGGCAATATCATGCAGTCTAACAACAAAAAGAACTTCCCTTTTCATCCCTCTATCATCTTTTCCAAGGAGAGATTATAGCAGATTCCATGTTAATCCTTTAATTCTACATTTTCTCTGTGAATAACTTTTTAATCATGAATTCTTGTTTCAAGTGCTTGTAGCACCGCCCATAGTGGTATTAATCATGGGTCCTAGAAGGGTTCACATTTAGAGCAGATGTAGACATATTCATTCAATTGTCCTGAAAGAGTTCTACATTCTGTCAAAAAACTTACGCAAATCACATGCTTGTTATTTCTTATTAAAATGATTTTTAGCTGATAACAACATAAGTTAAATTATTTCGTGAAGTTAACTGCTAGGATAATGTAATTTATAATATATTAAACATTTACTCGTAAAGTTTACATTCCTTTTGAGTCAAGGAAAGATTGTTTCAAACCCTAATTTCTGGTGGAAGCCATACTTGTAGATATGTTACCTCTATTTATCCCATGTATATTTTGACCTCCCTCTGCCATCGGCCAATCATATTCAACTTGGCGGTATAGAATGAAAAAAGTGAGGCTCAGAAAGAACGCAAAAAATATAAGGGATCATCCATATTCTGGGTTGATTTTTTGTTTTTCCTGCATTTAAAATAAACGGTATTAGAAAATGAAAATAGAAATGATGTTTCACTTTACCCTTAACCAAGTATTACTCATGTTATATCAAAAGCATAAATCATTTGCTTGAACAATGTTTTACCTTGACAACTTTAGTTGGCTATGAGTTTCCTGTTTAAAGTTTTTTTTTTTTAGGTGCATAAGTTGGATACCTAAGTAACTTGAGCTTTGACTCATAGATTGAAGTATCATTTTACATATATATCTTCTGTGGCGATGAACATATATGTTTCTTCTCTTGAAATTGCACTTCTTAGATGTTATTGGAAAATTAGTATTTTTATTTGTTATCTCAAGAATATTTTTCTTTTGATGTCTAGTTCAAATTCAAAATGATGAGCAGAAGTGCCTTCTGGAGCCTTCGCGAGGGATAGTTATCTTCCAGTGTTGTTGAAGATTATGTTGATTAGTCAACACCCTAAATAGTTCCCAGACCAGTGACCTATGCTATGAATTATAGTTAGATTATGAAAACTTTATATTTATGATGTTAATTGCTTCATGCTCCTTAAGTCTGTTTCCTGGCACGAAAGAGATTTATGTGGGCTTAAAATCTTTTGTTGACTACTGTTTACTGCTTGTTAGCTTCCTACTCAAGTTTTTCTTATTTGATGACGCCAACAAACTGTTAATATGTCTTTGAAGTAAAGGATCTCAGTGTTTTGATACATTTTTTTCATTTCAATGGAAATATTTTGTATCCATATGCACAACATGTTGTCTTGAGCCTTGTGATCATAGACGTAGAAATTACTTCTGAAACTGCACTTCATAGATGTGATAATACAGTTTTTGACACAGATAATAAAATATTTATTGGTGTGTTTTAATCAAATTTCAATAATTTTCTCCAGACCTCGTAAAAGTAGCCTCTCGTATCCAACTGATGACACTGAAGATATAGAAGAGGAGGCTGATGAGGTGGTTCCAGATGGTGTCAAAGAGGTAGAACTTGCAAGAATCTGCATTGAAGAAAGAGAAAGGGAACGAAAGTTAGTCCTTGATGATATAAGGACGCTATCAGTTACTACTGATATTCCTGGGCAAAATATGTGTCAAGAAAATGATGGAGAATCGTGGATGATAACTGGTGGAAAATCAATACTGGTGGGATTTAGTTTACTTATTATCAGGATTTAAATTTGTTTAAAATTTATTTTCATGCATTGTGTCTATGCTTTTCATCAGTAAATTACAGCGCTATATTGTTCATGTGCATGCAATTTTCTTCAGATATTTAAAACCTCTTTGCTTCTCTAGTATTCTAATATATTGCCTTGAATACATAGATTACCCAGATTTATCTTCTGTGTCCAACTTATGCATGAGCACATCCTACAAAATCCCTGAAGTTCAGAAAGTGTTATGAGATTGGAATAACATCTTTGTTTCACATTACATAGATATTTGGATGATAAACGTTTACTGGCACTTCAATATTTTTTTGGGGAAAAGGGGGAAAAACTAGAAACATTACATTTGTACTACAGGGAATTTACTGGTTAGAACATTTTGTAATATGCAGGTAAATAAACTGAAGAAAGAGTTGGGAAGCATACAAGCCTCTAGAAAAACAGCGGTCTTCGCTCTGAGGATGGCTCTGCAAAAAGCCGCACAATTACGCTTGATGGAGAAAGAAAAGAACAAAAGCCCTTCCTATGCTATGAGGATTTCTATAAGAATATGCAAAGTAGTGTGGAGCATGCTTCAAGATGGTAAACCTTTCGGGGAAGTTGAGATAAATGATATGGTGAGTCCCTAATAGAATATGATAAAAGTGTTTGGTCAATAAATGATAGAACTTGAGGCAGTTTGGATTGCTTTCATGTGATATATCTTTCTAAAATATGCCTGCGCATTGCACTAGTAAAAAAACTTGTGCTATGCACGTGAAAAATTCATACTCTTTGTTCATTTTCAAATAAAATATAAATAAAAAATCTCAAAGGTCAATAGGAATCTTAACCTACCATCAATGTTTGAAAAGGCTTTTTAAGGCTCCCTTTGAGGCTCGCCTCAAGACATTTTCAAGGCTTGTCGCCTTGAGGCGCCAGAGAGTAGTGATTTGTCCCAAAAAGCATACACCTCATTAATCGAAGCTTATCTAAAGCATACGCTTCATGCCTCATGAAGCGCTTCTCTGCTGAAGCGCACACTTTAGGTGAAAAAGGGTTCAAAGAGGGAAAAAATGAATTTTGATTTAAATAAAAATGAGACAGAGCATATCCCACACTTAGCATTCTCATAATTCATCACTTTCACATCTAAAACATCTGGTGTTACAAGATATTTCATATTTTTCATTGTCGCAGTGATCATCTAGCTTGTATTTTTCGAATAATATTTCAACCTCTACTTTTCTCTTGTATACAACTTTTAGTGTAGTGGTTTTGAATTTGCGGTTGATTTCTCATTTCTTTTTGTCATTTTATTGCAGTTGAATTCTCTTAAAAATTACGTATTGCATTTATGTTTAATAGTCACTTTCTTTCATCTGTGGTTTGTTATTTGTGTTTTTATGTAAACTATTTAGCTATGTGGTCTTGAGCAAGACCTTGTTTGGCTCTTCTCCATCCAACTTATTTTAGTGTATGTTCTTTTTCTTAACTAAGCCTAATTCATTCTTCATTAACTGTTTTGACTTGATTTTATCTATTTGCAGAAACATGGTTGGCCTAGAACGTTTAAGGCCAACGCTTGTAAATTTGGGTTGATGAACCATAAAGAACCCTCCAACACTTTGGATCCACAAATCCTCTTTCACGAAGAGAATCTGGATCGGCAAAAGCATCCAAAGTGCTCAAAAATCTAGCATACTCCATGCTCATCGTTCGTCGTTCTTCGGAGTTGGGATATTATCTCTTCAAACACTTCTTTCGAAAGAGATCTCTTCATCTTGATGGGGAGCTTGTCGAGTTATATTTTCATTAAATCAAACATCATGATAATACCTATTAACATAAAGAATAACCGTATTAAGAATATGAATTATAACATAAACTTAGATATTACCTTGGATTCAAAGAGTGTGCCAAACGTTAAAGTGGTGTGTTACTCTTGTTCCATCAATCCTCTAAGATTTGATATTCAACATCATAAAAATGTGATTGCTTATTTTCTCTTTTTCTTTCGTGCTGATAAATAGCACTTTTTAACCTTCTCGATCATTGTGTCCCACATGTCACATATCAAATGAAGAGATGGCGTGTCGGTGTTGGTGACCCTTAACATGTCATAAATTAGATCAGTAAACGCAATTAATAATTTATCTTGTCCCACCACAAATCATCTAGCACTTTTTCTTTAACAAATTGTGCTTGTCCCACATCATCTTCTCTATACATGTTCTATCGATCACTAAGAACCAAATCTTGAAGGTTTCTTTTGATGATTTTAAATCTCTTCAACATGATAATCTAAGAAACAAATTCAGTTTTTATAATCGCAAGAAGGTTCATCTTGGAATAGTCATTGAACATGGCAGGCCTCATGGATATCTCTTTCTCGATCTCGATCTTTCTCTGATGTCTCTCCCTCCATCTCTCCATCTCTGTTATCTAACTCTCTGTCTCTGCTCTCCCTCTCTCTGAGAGAGAACATAGAGAGAGAGAAGCAGTGAGAGAGATGGAGATATTGGGGAGAGAAATCGAGAGAGAGAACGGAGAGGGAGAAAGAGAGCGATGGAGAGAGAGAGAGAGATGGGTAAAATTAACTTTGGACGACGACGAGAGGACGGTGAGGAGATCGCTGCTGGAGGGCAGCTTCGGCTAGGTTGCAGCTTGAGGACGACGGCGAGAGGACAAGAGGGTAGCTTTGACCAGGTTGCAGCGAGAGGATGACAGCGACTTCGAACGAGGATTGATTCTGACGACTTTGAATAAGAGCGACGACAACTTCAACTTTGATTGAGGATTGACGACGGTGGTTGAAGATTACCTGACGACGACAAGATCAGATGGAGATAGATTGAGAGAGTGAGGAGAGTGCTTACCTCTCTTTGGATCGAGAATGATGAAACCACCAATGACGACGACGACCCATAGCCGATCGATAGTGAGCAGATCGACCGCGAGGATGATCCACCACCGCGACAATGTCGATGCACCACCACGATATCGACGACGAGATCGATTTGGGATCTAAGAGATCGAATTGGGATCGAGATTTGGGGATTTAGGGTATATAGATAACGGGTCGGGTCGGATGGTAACGGGTCGGGTTGGACTCCCTCCATCTCTCCCTACCTGATATACCGTGTCGGCGACGTGTCTGAACTCGGGTTGACCGTGTCCAGCGAGTCAATCGAGTTAACTTGTGTCAGACAGGCAAACCATGGCTGACACATATGGCACATGTCCGTATCTTACACGTGCCCGACACAGACATGGCGACGATTCAGGCGTGTCCGTGCTTCACAGCTTTTGATGCAGTCCTACTTTTACAAAATGTCACCTCTAAATGCATTCATTTGTGCATCATATTATATGTGTGTGTGTATATGTGTGTGTATATATGTATGTGTGTGTGTGTGTATATATATATCAATGTTTAAAATAACAATAACGTAACAATAACGTTTTTCCTTTATTATGTTAACACAGGTTATAATGTAACGCATAACCTAGGTTACGTGATTTAATATTTATTTAATAAAAATAAATATATATATACTATATTTAAAAAATTTATAAATAGGAAAATAATTTTAAAATATCAAAACAATATTTAACGCATTTAGCAAGTCTCACAACAAATTTTATCGAGCATCGAGGAACTGAAGTGCTCCGATGTCGTATGGTTCCTCGTCAATTGAAGAGAGATCGACTGCGAGTTCCTCGTCAATTGAAGAGTCATGCGGTTTTTTTAATTTTTCGAGCATTACGATGACCAGTTTCTCGTCAATTGAAGAGAGATCAAAGAGAAACTGGGGTGCTTCCATGCTCGCTGATGAGAGAGACGAAACTGAAGAGAAACTGTAGAGGCAGAAGGAACCGCACGAGAGAGTCATCGTCGTCGCCGTCGACTACAGAGAGAGGAGGAAGTTGGGTGTTTTGATGCTTCGCTCGCCATCGCCAATTTAGGGTTTCATGTCAATTTGATCTTGAGAGAGAAATCACTTCGTTATTTTATATTTGCAATCTGTGTAAAATGTAAATAACGTGAGTTATGAACGTTATGTTATTTTCATAACGTAACGTTCGTAACGCTCCAAAAAATGATAATTACTAGGAACTGCGTTTTTGCGATTGTTATATAACAGTTGGGTGTCGTTACGTTCTGTAATGGGTTATAACGAGTTACATAACGGGTTTTTTAAAACATTGATATATATATCTGTGTGTGTATTCATATTTCATAATCATATAACTTTATGCATAGGCTCTAAAACCAAATTTACACCGTTAATTTATTGTTAACGATATCTATCTAAATTTAATATTTCATAGTTATGCCACAAATATGTATAAAATAGACATTTAGCATTTTTTCGCTTATATCCATTTTTCCTACACATCCTCCAGGACCATGCCCTTAAAATAACAATCAAAGGCATATTGTTAAAGGGATTAGTTTGGCTTATGGAAGGTCCCCAATTTCAAAGTCAGAAAAACTCTATACTAAAAGATTATAAAATGTCAAATTCTTACTATGTTATCATTTTCATGTTCATTTATTGATTCTTTATTAATAGGTGGTAGCCTAATTCAAGTGGAATTTGGACTCCAAACCACTTTCCCACTATGGTAATATTTTATCATTATACTACCAGTGGCACTTACAAGAGAGAATAGTATGTATTTAAAGGCACGGCAGGATTTCCCTGGAGGTTATTTGTATTTACTTTTATAAGTGAAGACACAATATGTACTATACTATTTTTATGTGGTAGGTCGTTTAATTTTACGATGTACAATGTTTCAAACCCAACAAAAGTTGGTCTTCAAGGGTTTTAAAGTGTTTAGATCATGATCCAAAAGTTGGATTCTCAATTCCTATTTCCCCAAATCATAGATTAACAAAACTCTTTATTCTTAGCCTTCTCATTTTAGGCCTCTTGACGCACATGTAATTTAAGAGACCACAAAAACACATGAATTTTTTTATTTCTATGCATTTTATCTCTCTTTCTTTCTCTCTCCACATGAGCCTTTCAGCAATATGTGTGTGTGTGTTGGTTGTTTTGGGGGGGGGGGGGGGGGGGGGGGTTTGGGGGTTTGGATGGCTTGCTTAGAAGTTAATGGGCATAAAATAGTTATATCTTGAATTACTAATGATAGTTTGAATGTTGGGCCTCTTGAAATATGATGTTTTGAGACCATGTCATATATCATTTCACCCAATAGCTTAACTTGACGAGTAGTAGGCTAACAATTTGCATTAAGCAATCTTCACAACATGACAGTAATATTGCACTACTTAGATATAATTTGTTTACTTCATTCAGGTTCATTTAGTTTTGAAATAGAAATTTTGTCGAGATATCCAGCAACAATGGGCGTTCTTGTATGTGCAGTTATCCTCACATGATTAGCATTTCGTAGTTTAACAGGCTTAAATCATTATTGTCTCTTGATTCCAATGACTCTAAGCACTGCATTGTGGACTCATACATGTTTAGTTCTCTTTGTTGATTGAGGTGAGATTGCTCTGGACTGACACAGGTAAATGCCCATGCATCCAATGTCATGTTAACAAGATTACATGTAGTGTTTTAAATGTCGGCCGACATTTCCGAAATGTCGGCCGACATTTTGTTTGCAAGCTTCACCGTCACGACATCCCCACCCGCATTTGAAATGGCGTTTTAGAAAATGTCGGCCAACATTTCGGGAAAAATCCGATATGTCGGCCGACATTTTCCCGAAATGTCGGCCAACATTTTGGGAAAAACCCAATTTGTTGATTGGTCTTGGAAGTTAGAGCAATTGAGAAATTTTAACAATGGATTAGTGAATATATGTAAAATATTTAACTTAATTATACATATCCTAAACATATTTATGTAATTTTGCATAAGTTGTGTATGAATTACCTTGATAAGAATTTTTAAATTACATTATTAAGACATCTAGGATATATATTTGTTATCCGTCATGAAGTCCGAAATTTACTAAATGGCCCCGAAATATCTCCGAAATCTAAAATCCGACATTCGATTACGACATACGCCATTTCCCTGATATCCGACATTTAAAACACTGATTACATGTAATAAGGACATGTTAAAATAGTTATATCTTGAATTACTAATGATAGGTTTGAACGTTGGGCCTCTTGAAATATGATGCTTTGATACCATGTCATATATCATTTCACACAATAACTTAAACTTGACGAGTAGTAGGCTAACAATCTGCATTAATCAATTTTCACAAGATGTGATAGTAATATTGCACCTATACTTAGATATAATTTGTTTACTTCTTTCAGGTTTATTTAGTTTTGAAATAGAAATTTCACCGAGTTATCCAGCAACAGTGGGTGTTCGTATATGAGCAGTTATCCTCACACGATTAGCATTTCGTAATTAAAGCTTAAACCATTATTGTCTATTGATTCCAATGACTCTAAGTACTGCATTTTTTACTCATACATGTTTACTTGTCTTGTTAATTGAGGTGAGATTGCTCTGGACTTGACACAGGTAAATGCCATGCATCCAATATGATGTTAACAGGATTACATGTAATAAGGACATTTAGAAAGAGAAACATTCAGTGCTATGACTAATAATCTCCACAAGTATTAATCATTGTAGCACTCAGTTAAAATAGGATGAACGTGCTTCTGTAGACTTTTATATGGAGAAAAACCTAGGTGATTTGTATGGTCATGCTCATGCATGAGAACAAATCCGATTGCTTGTAACTATCCTATCACGAATTGTTTTTTGTTCTTTCCATGTGGGGACTGTGTCCTGGGTTGGTTCTTAATCCTTTATAATAGTAACTGCATCAAATTTCTGCTTGGTGCTTTAACCTGAACTCAAGCCCAGATTCAACCTTACCATGGTTATCTAGAACCATATCCTAAAACCCAAACTGAGGCTTCAAAGCATATCACTAGGCGTGACAGCCAATCTAACATGCAAGTAAAAGAGGATGGGTTTAAGTAGTATATGGGGGCTTGCATCTGACTTTGAAGATGATTTGTTTCGGGCAAACGGTGCAATATTTAATAAAATTGAGAACAAACTGTTGAAGTAACTAAACTGATTCTATTCATTTAAATAGCATTCGTGCCTCATTGCTTATACTTAAGGGATTTGTCTGACTGTGGTTCTTTTCTTCTAGAAATTATTTGATTCAATGTTACCTTAAGGCTCATCATATCAGAATTTTATTCTCACCACATGTTGGATTTATGTCCTGCTCATCATGTTGAAGTTTTTTTATGTAATTATCCACAGGTCTATGATTTTGATCGTGATTACAAAGATATTGGTGTTGTTCTGTTCACTACGAAGTCTTTTGTGTGAGAAAACTGCCTGCCAAATGCCAAGTCTGATATGTTATTATCTGCCTGGAATGCACCTCCTGAATGGGGAAAGTAGGCAATCTTTCCTTTCTTCCTCTTGACTGACCTTTCTGGCATTCATCTCTAGTTGATTTCTCTTCTTACAGATACGTTTAAAATGATTATTCAATGAATAGAACTCTTTCCCAGAAGAAAAATGTATATCTTGCTTATTTCTTGAATATATAAGTATATTATATATTTATAGTTTCTAGTTAATATTTATACTACTGTTGTTTGGTCTCAAGTGTGACCCTTATATATCATGCTTGTTCCAAATTTTGTTTGCTATAACTGTTTTGGTGCTGTGGGACTTCGTATCGGCAGTGCATCTTTTTTCACATAGTGATATTTTTTTAAAATAGTGACATGACATAGAAACCTATCATAGAAACCTATCATTTTGAGCTACTTTGTTCCTTGAATGAAATCTATGATTCTTTCATCCTAGCTGTCTGAATGAAATAAACTTGATATTTTTCTTTTCCTTCCGTCTTTAACGGGAGGGGATAAAGGGACATTGGGGTGGGTGGTTGGGGGGAGGCGTGGGTTCGGTTTGCTGTAACTCAAGAGTTGTTGAACTGAATTAATGGGGATTAGCTGCATTAGCAGCTGTTAAGAATCAGCTACTTTAATATATCAAAGGTGAATCCTTTACCTCAATGAATGTAGATCCCTAAACTTCTCAACTATGTTTGAATCAGCCTGATGTCTGCCGGTCCTTTGACCTTTTCCCACTTCCTCACAGAAAACTCCCCCTGGTGCAAGGCTATGATACCTTCCTTGAGAACAAGTATTGAATATCTGAAAGGAAGAGGTTGCAGAGGGAGAGAAAAACCTGACACAGACTTTTCCATGTCTTTCTGATTATGCTTGGCGTGAGAACAAGTTGTTTCAGTCTTTCTGATTATGGTAACTTCTATTTATAGTAATCGCTTAGAGAAAGGAGTTTATCTATTTGGGATTTGAGATAACCACTTCGGACAAAGTCAGATCTGTAGCAATCTTTTTAGATAATACTTACTCTACTATATTAATGGAGGGGGTGGGGAGGGAGGGGGGGGGGGGGGGGGGGGGGGGGGGGGGGGGGGGGTAAGCATTTAGATGCGTCACTTCCTACTATTGTTATTTTTTTTCCCAATGATTTTAATAGCACTATTAAATCCTATAATTGAGGGTTGGCCTAATTCACTATACATCCCTTAGACGGCGAACCAGTCATGGTGCATTCTCGATCCAGATCACCAAATTGGCAACCCGATAATAAAAAAAAAAAAGCATTAGTAACCAATTGATTCAAGTTCTTTTGATGTAACGTTATAATCTTTGACACTTCACTATAGCTTTAAACTTTGGAATTTGAAACTTGATTATTTAATGTTATTGGAATAGTAAATAGTTTTTTTTATTTTTTGAAGAAATATCAAATTGATTCTAGTTATATAGATATATCAATGATGAATGTCTTTATTATCATATTCTTAATTTTATGTCTTCAAAACACACACACAAGCACATACATACATACATACATATATATATTATATATATATATATATATATATTATATATATATACACAGAGAGAGAGAGAGGAGAGAGGAGATAGAGAGAGAGAGAGAGACTTGGCTACTTCCAGGAGGATTTAAGCATAAATCCTTCCCACTCAAATTCAATGGTATGACATCAAGTACAAAATCCACTCCGTTTAAGTTGATCTACATTAATTAAAATAACTACAAACTAAAATCAAGTATTTAGTAATTTTCTTATCCATACATCAAGTATGCACAAAATGAACGACCGAAAGTAACATATTACTTAGATCTATATCTAGACACACAAAATTCTCGATTCGGATCGTGATTTAAACATTAAAAAACCTCACATACTAACTTTTATTAGGTTTTAAATATTCTATACTGTTAAACTAACCAACACTCTTTCAGCTGTTCATTTTGTGCCTACTTGATGAATAAGACAAAAGTATTCAAAACACTTGAATTTTGTTTTTGAGCACTCTTAACAATGTAGATCAACTCTGTTAGAGTAGATCTTCAATTTGAATGATCTTTTGAATCAGAACGATTCATCTTCATATCCTTCCCAAAGGACCCAAGTCTCTCTCTCTTTATATATGTATATGTATGTATATATATATATATATGTATATGTATATATATATATGTGTATATATATATGTATGTATGTATATATATATATATATATAATATATATATATATATGTATGTATGGATATGAGAGAGTGATGAATGTTATGGCTCCTTCTAGAAAAGCCACCGCCTCTCCTTCTAAAAAACCCACCGCCTTGCTCTCGTTCACCATTTCCGCTTCTTCTTCGTGAATCACCTCGCCTCTTAGTCTGCAAGCTTTCCCAACCTGATCCACCTCTTTTACCTCCCGATCCTCCGTTCTCAGCCACAGTGCTCCATCGCTCTACCCCAATTTCTTATAAGGCGGCCCTAACGTCTTCCTTCACTGCCCATCACTCCTTTCCCAACTTCTTCCTCTCCCACAATTGATTCTACTCAATTTCTCACTCCAGCTCAAATTGCCAATCTCTGTAATTCCTACTCTGATCTAATTATTATTCCCCCAAATGTTATTAGGGAGGGGAGTAAGCCATGGCAGTTGGCTCTCGTTGGCAAATTCCTCGGTCGCGCTCTCAGTGCTAACAGAGTGCAGCAACGCCTTTCCCTCCTCTAGAATCTGCAAAGCGATTGGGAAATTTTTCCCTTGAGTTATGATTTTTTTCATCTTCCGTTTCTCTATTGGCCTTGACCGTGATCGTGTTCTCCTTGAAGGGCCAGGTTATCGACGTTGTCGTCTTGGCTGTGGGCTCTTGAATGCCGGAGTTTTATCCTGTTGTGGCTGAGCTTCCTAAGTGTATTGTGTGGATTCGTCTTCCTGATCTACCACCAGCATTATGGACTTAGTCTGCTTGTCTCAGATTGTCTCTAAGGTGGTTCTCTGGTTCGACTCGATAAGTGCACGGAGCTTCTCACGAAGGGCCATTATGCGAGAGTTGCAGTCGAGATCGATCTTTCGTCGTTGTTGATCCCCGACACTATAATTCAACTCTAAGGTTTGAATGATCCTCTCTTTTGGCAGCCTTTCCAGTATGAAAACATTCATCTTACTGTTGAACTTGTCATCGGGTTGGCCATCGTGCTCCCCCACCGTCGTAAAACCTCCATTCCCCTCTGTCCCAAATTCCTTCTTTGTGCTCATTCGTCCGATGCAAGGTCATAGGATGTAGAGATGGTACAAGGAGGTCCGATCTCCCCAACTCCGGCCGATGATGACTGAGCTCGGGTGGTGATTGGCTGCTAGTACGCCGACGAAACCCCAACCTTCGCTCCCTTCGCCTTCTCGAGATCTCTCTTGAAGGCTCTGCCCCTTCTTCATTATGTGTTCCTTCACGTGCATCATCTCACATGCTTCTGCACGTCTTGTTTCTTCCAGCCCTGCTAGCTCTCTAATCTGCAATGGGCTTATTGTTGTTTATGGGCCTCTAGGCCCTGAGGAAAATCCGATTTAATGGATAAATTGAGCGTGGACCTGAACTTCGTGCTGAGCCCATATCGCATGGTGCCAATAGCCCAGAGCCTCTGTTTATGTCCTCTAAAACCCACCGAACTCAAACATCTCTCTGCTGATCAGGCGAAGGATGTTCCTATATCTGAGGCCCGGGTCACCCCCCTCCACTTTCTGCTCCTGCCACTCTTTCTTTGCAGGGTGAATGTGAAGATGACCTTGTGATTGCATCAGTACTGAAGAGAAAATCGAAACTCTCCTCTCCACCAAAATTGTAAGAAGCCTACCAAGAATCATCGTTGCACTGCTATGCGGCTCGATGACAATAACAATGAAGACTCTCCTGTTAAGATTACCGTGGATGTTGCGGCAGCATCGTAACTTGTACTGTCTTTTATGATTTGTTCTAGTGTGAGTTGTGTTGGATAAACTGGTAATATATAAGGGTTTCAATTCTGATTTGCTTATGTACCTCCAATTTATCATCAATAAATTTAATTTACCTTTCAAAAAATATATATATATTTGTGTCATTCCAGAAGGATTCTGAGGCTGAATCCTTCCCACTCAAATACAACCCTACAACATTCGGATGCAATATCCATTCGTTGAAGTTGATCTACATTATCAGAAGTAGCTAAAAATTAAAAATGATGTATTTTGAATACTTTTTGCCCATTAATCAAGTAGGCGCAAAATGGACGGCGAAAATAGCATAGTGCTTAGATCTACGTCTTTAGACGTACAAATTCTCAATCCGACCATTCCATCATGATCTAAGCACTTAAAAAACTTCACACCATTTTTGTTAGATTTCAAACATTCTACATTGTTAAACTAACCAACTCACTATTTCGGCTTTCCATTTTGCGCCTACATAATGGATGAGCAAAAGGTATTCAAGATACATGATTTTGATTTTTAGCTATTTGAAATATTGTAGTTAAAATTCAATAGAGTGGATCTTGCATTCGGATGTCGTACGGTTGTATTTGAGTGGGGAGGATTCGGTCTCGAATCCTTCTGGAATGACCCAAGTCTATCTCTCTATATATATACACACACACACACATTGAATCCGTCAGGGTATCGGGGCCCACAATGCGGACAACGAGTATGACCCCCGACGAATCCCACGGGTCCGTAGCCCTGCTCCTCGGAGTTTCCCACTACGGAACAGTATAAATTGCGAGCCAAAGCCTGGGGGCGAAATATGTCCACCAAGGGTCTTAAACCCAAGCCACTTGGGGAGCAAACCTAACGACTTTCCATTATGCCACCTTAGGGACACACATATAGATAGACTTGTGTCCTTCCAAAAAGATTTGAGCCCGAATCTTTCCAACTCAAATACAACCCTCCGACATTCGAATACAAGATCCACTCCGTTGAAGTTGATCTATATTATTTCAAGTATCTATAAACAAAAATCAAGTGTTTTGAATACTTTTTGCCCATCCATCAAGCGGCGAAAATGGATAGTTGAAATTAGTGAGTTGATTAGATCTATGTCTTTAGACATACAAATTCTCGATCGGCCATTTGATTATGATTTAAACATTTAAAAGCCCCTACAAACTAATTTTTGTTAGGTTTTAAATGTTCTACACGTTAAACTAACCAACTCACTATTTAGGCCGTCATTTTTCTCCTACTTGATGCATGAGCAAAAAGTATTCAAAACACTTGATTTTGGTTTATATATACTTGAAATAATATAGATCAACTTCAACGGAGTGGATCTTGTATTCGGATGTCGGAGGTTTGAATTTGAGTCATATCCTTTTGGAAGGACACAAGTCTCTCTCTCTCTCACTCTCTCTCTTCTCTCTTATATATATATATATATATATATATATATATATATATATTATATATATATATATATATATATATATATATATTTGTTTAGGTCACTTCGTTTCTTTATATATATATATATATTTGTTCAAGTCACTTTCCTTTTTGTCCAAGTCACTTCGTTTCTTTTTGTCCAAGTCACTTCCCTTTTTGTCCATGTCACTTCCCCTTTTCTTTGTGAGCATCAAGAATACCCGCATTCATAGATCTGAGATCCACATAAATGAATTGAAAAGTCCAAATGATTAACCCTGCAACCAGTTGTAAGAATCAATAGGTGAAAGCTGCTCTATGGGGTAATATTGATTGGTTGAAGGGTTTGAAAGAAAATGTTTTTCTGGGGGTATTATCCTTGTCGGTACGGGATTCAAAAAATTAGTGCACCGTGCAAGGCAAGACAAAAACATTCATTTGGAAATCTAAAAGAAAAATCTATTCGAGTTGGAAATGAGAGATTTTTTGTTACATCATGGAGAAATTTTTGTTCTTGTGCCCCAAGCAATTTCCACAACACACCAGAAAGTCATGTCGTGACCGATATTGCTCATCATCATTAGCTATTGCAATTCTTTTCTGATCGCCGGTCATATGTATAGGACTAACTGAGGTATTGGTCTCGGCCTTAAAGATATTTTAGAAGCTCATAAAGGGCCATTTACAGGACAGGGACATAAGGGACTATGAAATTCTAACGTCATGGCATGCTCAATTATCTCTTAATCTAGCTATGTTAGCTCTTCAACTATTGTTGTAGCTCACCATATGTATTCCATGCCCCCAATCCATACCTAGCTATTGATTATGGTACACAACGTATGTATGTATGTATAGACTTGTGTCCTTCCAAAAGGACTTGAGCCCGGATTCTTCCCACTCAAATTCAAACATCCGACATCCTAATACAAGATCCACTCCGTTGAAGTTGATCTATATTATTTTAAGTATCTATAAACCAAAAATCAAGTGTTTTAAATACTTTTGCCCATTCATCAAGCGGCAATATCTATTAAGCGGCGCAAAAACGGACGGCCAAAAGTAGTGAGGTGGTTAGAGAGATGTCTTTTGATATTCAAATTCTCGATCGGCCATTTGATTATGATCTAAACATTTAAAAACCCTACATACTAATTTTTGTTAGGTTTCAAATTTCTACACTGTTAAACTAACCAACTCACTATTTAGATCGTCTATTTCCCTACTTGATGCATGGACAAAAAGTCTTCAAAACACTTAATTTTGGTTTATAGATACTTAAAATAATATAAATCAACTTCAATGGAGTGGATCTTGTATTCGAATGTCGGATATTGGTAATTGAGTGAGAAGGATTCGGCCTTAAATCCTTTGGAAGGACACAAGTCTCTCTCTCTCTCTCTCTCTCTCTCTCTCTCTATATATATATATATATATATATATATATATATATATATATATATATATAATTGGGGTATTTTTGTATTAGATCATTGAACCCTAAACTAGTCTAGGCAGTGTTAGCTCATTGTAATTGAGGTTGACAACTAAGGTCCTCTCCCCTCTCTATAATTGGACTATATTGCTTAGGCTATTCAAAGGGTATGTAATACTGTAGAGTTATAGTGTTAATATTATTATCTTTTACCTTTCTCTCGCACACACATGTAGAGAGAGAATATGAGGCCAATATAAGCTTATATGAGCTATAACATTTTTCTATGTGTGGATCATTTGTATGGATGATTCACATCGTTCATAATGATTTGTGTACCCTCAAGTAGCTGTGGATAAAATCATGAGTTTTGGAGATCATTTGCCAATCTATTACGTGGTAGCAAATTAAACGGTTCTTGTGAATTGACAAATTTGAATAAGTTTATACCGCTTGATCAATGAGCAAATGATCTCCAAAACTCGTGATTTTTTATATATATTGAAAGGTAAGAGATTATATAATAAAATAAGAAAAACACAACTAAAATACAAAGCAGTCTTACCAGTATTCTTTCAACTTATCCTCTCTAATGGTGTGCGTTGTTTGTGTATATGTATAGGGTGAAGTTTTAATACTCGTAGGGTATAACTTAGTTATACCCATTTACAAAAATATATGTCTTGCAATAAATTAGACTATCTATTATTTTAATCTTAATCTATATGTTTTGAAAGTTCTATACACAAGAAAATCATTCATTTTGAAAATCATTTACCTATATTTTAAGTGGTGACAAAATAAATAGTTTTCTAACAATTAGAAATTATTCATTTTACAACCACTTGATGCATGAGGAATTGGTCATCAAAATTTATTAGTTTTGTTTATAAACTTTTTAGAACATGTAGATCAAAATAAACATAATGAATCATCCAAATATTGTCCAATTTCCTTTATTTATATAGTTTTTATAGGTGGGCATAACAAGTTTAGTTATGCCCTAATAGTATTAAAACTCTCCTATATATATAATGATCCTAGGAGAATGGTTCTCAAATTAATCTTTGTGAGAACTCGGTGGTGTATCACCCCATGGATGATTCAACTATTCTTCTTGATTTACATGCTCAAATTAGGCTAATTATGAAAAATCAATTGATTCCAAACTTTTTTACACATGCATCAAATGACATCTTTTTATGGCTAAATTAACATATTTTGTATAACCACTTGATTACATACACACATATATCTCTATGTGTTGAGAATGGTTCTCAAACTAAGCATCTTAGGAACTCCATGGCAGAACATCATGTGCATGATTCAAACCGTCCATCTTCATCTATACACTAAATTAGACCAACAATGAAAAATCAAGTGATTCCAAATACATTTACCCATGCATCATATGGTTGCAAGAAATACATTGTTTTCATCCATAGAAAAAAGATAATGACTGATGCATGGGTAAAAGTGTTTGGAATACTTAATTTTTCATTGTTGGTCTAATTTGAGTGTATAAGATGAAGATGGACGGTCTAGATCATGCATAGGATGGCCCGCCGTAGAGTTCTCACGATGCTTAGTTTCAGGACCATTCTCAATAGATAACTTCCCTATATCGATATATATAAATTGATCATCGATTCTTAAATCAAGGGTTGTTGGAACTTTGCATTGGGACATCCTATGGACGATTCACTTCGTTCATGTTGATGTACATACTTTAAATAGCTACGAATTAAAAATCAAGTGATGTGGAGACCCTTTTACACATGCATTAAATGAAATCAAATTTTACGATTGAAATTAAGTTTATTTTGGAACAACTCGTTGCATGGATAAGAAGTCTTCAAATCACTTGATTTTCTATTCATAAACTATTTAAAGTGCGTAGATCAGCATAAATAGAGCGGATCGTTCATAGGATGTCCCACTGCAAAGTTTGCTACAGCCCTTAGTTTAAGAACCGGCCTTAAAAAATCATTTCCTCTATCTTTCTATGTGTGTATATGTCTCTTCTTTGTCCACATGCACATAAATACAACTTGTATAATTATCCAAGTGACCCTCGTGAACGTTTCCAAGTGTAGAATGACCCAAAATGATAATCCAAATGTACCTCTTTGTACCATATACCTTTCAAATAGCATACCGCGTACTCATACTCGTATGACGAACTAAAGCGTACGACGAATCTAACAAAAGTGCTCTAATCTAATACAAAGGAATGATGCACAAAAGACAATTATTAATTTGTTTATAAGAATTTGTAGAGAAATCAATGTATTTTGGGGAGAAAAATCAATGTTTAAAGTAAACAAAAGGTGTATGGAACTATTTCTTAGAAATCAATAATATTTATAGTTATACATTTCTATTTAAGTTTGTGTGTATTTGTACGTTCCAAACAACTGTCGACTATATATAACCAGAAAGGGGCGTGTAGCCTACCGTGGAGCCGACCACACACAACCTTTTTTTAATTTTTTTTTTTTTAAAGTTTCCCGTCGGCCTCACCCAAAAGCGGAGGGCGCAAAAGAGTTGGGTACTTGAAATTTATTCCTGTATCGAAAATCGGTATTAATTTATTTCTATGTACATGAAAAATTACCTCTGTACCCAAGATTTGTATTCTTTATCTATATATCAACTTGGTTCACTTATACTTGACTTTCTTTATACTCAAAACACCTTCTATGTTTAGGCACCCAAATACATGTTGATGATAAACACCCAAATACATGGTGATGTATTCTAAAACCCAGCACATTGATTGGTATAAATATAACCCACATAATTTTCTTTAAAAAATATATTTTTTTAAATATATATATATTGCCCTCCCTAGCTTACTCTTGACTAAATCTTATCTGAAATGATACTAAATTGTAGAAAAAATCACATTATAGGCACGAAAAATGTCGATATTTTCATGTATTATTTAAAGAGAGAGAGATTACAAAATGTCATTAAAATTTAATAATATGTTATATGTCTAAACCTGCTCGAAATTTTGTGTATGTGCTACTTATAAAGCTAAATGTGTACTATAATGGTGTTTACTTGTTTATATCTTATCAAATAATTTTCCTTGTTTTTTTAATTTTCTAAACATGTGCATTGCATGTGCCCAAAGACTAGTAACATTGTTATTTGGGTGCAGAAATGTTATGCTTCGTGTTAATGCAAAACAGGGAGCTCCAAAAGATGGAAATTCACTACTTGAATCTTTGCAGGTTACTTTTACTGATTTTATTCTGTTTGAACTTTTCTACAAATATAAAAGTTGATTTGCTGCAGGTTGCTGATATTTTTATTTTCTCTTTTTCAAGAAAAGAATCATAGCTTGAATATTCCATCGATGCAATCAATATTACAAAAAATATCAAGAAATTAAAAACATAAACCACGTCGTAGAAAAATTGCATGATGGATCTATCTTCAAACTGATCGTGACTACACTTGGTGGTGATCCAGTAGATTGAAATTTCTATCAATCCAAAAATATCAATAAACAACGCCAAGCAGGGAAGAAATTAAGTAATAATAACACAGGAGCAAACTTTTGATGGTCAAATAGTTTTCACATCCTGGCAATGCATTTTTGGGTTTTTCACATCCTGGCAATGCATTTTTGGGTCTCCAACTATATGATTGTTCCTGGATCATTTCTTTATAGATTTCCTATCGTGTAACACAATTACGCATGATTGTTTAATGATGTTACCATGTATTTGCTATACTTTTTAATAATCATTTGTAGGTTTTGTGGAATAGAAGCCTATGCAAGATTAATAACAAAGTAAAAGAATACCCTTGTTACACTCTATTACTTCCTTTCAAATTGGATCATATATATCAATAATGGTCATCTTGTTATAAAGAACAGAAAAAAGATCTCCTATTCAGGGATTTGGTAAAGGTGTCCCCAATCTAAGCTCTAGAATGACATAAAATGTGAATTTCCTCTTGCCCAACACCATATCTCGAATGAAATGGTAATCAACCTCAATATGTTAGTCCACTCATGAAACACATGATTGTTGGCAATATATATTGTTGCCTGATAGTCATAATACACCACCATAGAACGAGGGCAAACAACTCCCATCTCACACTAGATATTGTACCCATATCCATATCTTCTCAGAGGCAGTATGCATCACAGCCGTGTACTCAACATCAGCACTAGATCTAGCAGTCGCTGTTTGCTTCTCACCATGTCAAGTGATTAGATTACCTCCAACATATATACGGTAGGAGATCAAAAGATCTCCAGCTCAGTCAACATCAGAGTAACAAACCATACTAAGATGACTAGAAGGCCTTTAAAGCAAGCCTTTAGGAGCCAACTTTAGATATCGCAACCATGTCATCCGCACTCCAATGAAGTTGATGGGGAGCATGAATATACTAACTCAGCATACTTACAACAAATGTGATATCGGGCCTGGTAACAGTCAAGTAGATAAGCTTCTCAATTAGTTTGTGGTAGTAACATAGATCATCAAGAGCATTTCCCATGTTTTGATCAATCCGAATGCAGCATCCATTAGAGTGTCAACCGACTTGGATGCTAACATTATCAAATTCTTTCAACAAATTAGGAAGATCTTTTTTTTGAAACAGAGACCTTTAGAAGAGCAACTTCTATCACAAGAAAGTAACGCATAGTACCACGATCCATCATATGAAAGTGTGTGATCAGGTAGGATGACGTGGTAGTAATACCCTGGGAATCGTCACCATTGACAACAATATCAACATAGTTGGTCAATATGACAATACTGGTAGAAGACCGCCGTATAGAGATGGAATGATTCAAGACTCACCGCTTCAAACCATATTATGTGACGATAGTACTTAACTAGTCAAACCAAGCTCTCGGATACTACTTCAACCTAAGTAGCGTTCTTGAATCCAACACACTCTCAAAGTTCCCCTCGAATCTTATAAACCGAGGCTGAGTCGTGTAAACTTCCTCTTGTAGATCACCATGTAAGAAAGTATTTCTTATATGATGTAGGTACAATGGCTATTGCTTGACGACTAACAAAAAAAATCCTCACTCCCATGGGAGAAGGTCTCAAAATATTCATCTCCAAATGTCTGTGTATAGCCCTTTACTACTGGTTAGGCTTTCAATCGCTCCACGTACCCATCAGGAAGAAGTTAACATCATAAACACACCGGCAACCAACATGTTGCTAAGGGGGCAAAGTAGTTAGCTTCCAAGTCTGATTCTAATACAAGCACAGATATTCTCATCCATAGTTGTTTTTCACTTGGACTAGTAAAGCCTCATGATACAAAGTAGGAGCTGACGCAATGGATAAGGCAGAAGCAAGCAACAGAACATGCAGCTGAGAGGCGAGGAAAACAAACAACACCAGATATAGGTTTTTTTTTTTTTTTTTTTTTTGGATAAATAAAGACTTTCTCACTTAACGAGTGAAAAGGCAACTTTCCCTACCTGCTCAAATCAGGTCTCGCAATTGCATCAAAAGAGTAATTTCGTATCACAACTCCAGGTATACCTTCATTAGCTAAGAGATCAGCCCAACATTTCCTTCACGAAACACTTGACTCGACCAAAAACTCTGGAGATCGGAAGTCCAAAGTTGAATATCACCGAGCATAACGGGCGCAATCCCACAGGAGATCCTTCTCCCTATAGCTAATGTATCACCACCATAGACTCTCCTTCAAGCCATACCCCTTGAGCATTCAATTCAAAGCATGCCTTTTGGATCGCTTCATGTGCTGCAACAAATATAGGATGTTTGGTACAAGATCGTGTACCTTTCTCAAGAGGTATGGGAAGATTAAAGTCACGTCAAAAACTGAAGAAGTAGGTGGAGCAGGAGGTACGGTCAGACAGTGTAGTCGATTTTAGATGTAGTTGATAAACTTTCAGGGGTTGTGGAACTACTAGAGTAATAGGTACTGGTAGTGTCACGGTCACAGGCACGGAATCTGAAGTAGGAAGCTAGGAGAGGAAAAATATGGAGTATTTTCAAAAAAAAAATGTCACATCTGCGCTCGCGCACCATATATTTCCGGTAGCGAGTTCCAACAAGGATAACTTTTTTGTGTACGAGCAGCCGACAAATTCACATTTTACTGCCCTAGGATCTATAACTTTTCATGTCCCTTCTCTAATACATGTATAAACAAAGACAACCAAAAACCTAGGTGGTAAATGAAACAATTGTTTATTTTTTTTATAAAAAACAGAAAATGGGTTTGATTACTTTGTATAGAGAAGGAACGTGATTAATAAGATAACATGTGATTAAAATTACATTTGCCCTAAAATGCTTCGGAACATGATGTGCGCTCACCAACACCATTCTATTGTGATATGTGAGCAGTGAGCACAAGTATTCTGATTAATAATACCAAATGATGCACAACTAGGAAGCACAAATACTTCAAACATGAAGTCATGTCGTGTAGACAAGTATGTCAAACACACGCATCGGACATAATACTTTGATTTTTATATACTTTTTAGAATATGTTGTGTGTTGCTATGTCGTTTCGTATCGTACCGGTATTGGCGTGTTTGTGCTGTGCAACATAGATGCACAATAGTCGCGAAAGTGGTTTGCATATATTCCTAAGTATTATCAGAGTGTAAGATTTTAATAGAACATCTAAATGGATTCTCAATTTCTTCATGAAACATTTTAAACACACAGATTTTCAAATCGGTCTTTCATAAAATAACAATGTCATGCGAGAAAAATTATCAATAAACCTTACAAAATAAGAGTAACCAGAACTAGTTGACACGCGTAGGTTCTTAAATATAGTGAATCACTTCAAAAAGAGAATCAATCTTTTATTTTCCCTAGAAACAAAAGTAGAAGTATGATATTTTCTGAACAAAATGCACATTAAAACTTAGATTTAGTTGAAGGAAACAACTTGTTTAGACTTTAGAGAAGCATAATTAATCGATAGTTCCACTAAATAGGAGAAACCTCTGATGCAATAGTTACAGTGCCTACTGATATTTTTGTATCAAAGATAATCTAGTACATCATGCTCATGCCCCCCACCCCCCCCCTCCTAATCACTTTCTTCATTTGAAGGTCTTAGAAGACATGAAGGAGAAAGCGTGACTGAACAATTCATAGACTTGGTCAAGTGACTCACAGATAAAAGGTTAAAAAGTACACCATGAATATGATGAACATTAGACAAAGCGACACAGATGGTCTAGGGTGAAGACTACTAGTGCCAATTATATACCTACAACCATCATTAGTAAAGATAATTGAAGACACGGTAGTTGATGGACTAAAAGTAGAAGACAAAAATAATTTATCAGTCAAGTGGATGGATGTTGTAGAGCCGATGACCCAGGAAGAGGTTGATGAAGTGGCTGGACAAGATATTCATGGGTGTGCCTAAGTAGCTATATCTAAGTCTGGACTCAACGCATCTTCTGTGGTAGGGAGTTATACTCAGTCCGTTTAAGAGTCACTAAGCCATTAGCAGCAGTAGATCCAATACAAGTATTATGTGCAAAAGGTGAAGAAAACTAAACACCAAATAGTACAATGCCACCCAATAGATATGCAGACTGAGAAGATGAAGCCCATGCTGGTTTGCATTAAAGCTCCCAACTCCTGTCAACAATACGGTTTGTTCTCTGACAATGAGGGCACCGTCGTGACCCTTCACGACCAACACCATGACCACGAGGAGGTAATTCATGTTTGGACTCATCCAACGTAGGAGAATAGGGTAGAACATTTTGTAGACAGATTATCTATAGATATAGATTAGGTAGATGAGGACTTTAGCAACCTGAGAGTCTCGAAAGCACATTGTGAAGGGATGGAAGACCCCCTAACCTTCTAGAAGTTGTCCTTAGTGGCTTCATCGGAGGACTTGATACGAACTTATACAACTCCTCACCTTGTTTTTTGAGAGTCTCTAGATTAGCAGTACGAGAATGATACCAATTCAGATCGCCAATCATGCCCTTGATGTGGACTATAGTACTACATTGTCATGCCCCCCTGTTAGAGACTAAAAATATCCTTATAAACCTCGCAGGCTTTGAATACATTCTTCTTCATAAAGTACGTAACGTGAACCACATCCAAATCTCCTTGGCACTATCGAGAAATATGAAATTAGTTGAAACAAAGGGTTCCATGTTATTCCATAACCTTGTCATAACTAGGAGTTATCTCTTTCACATTCCTTGACAGTTTTGTGGGCAGACTTACAATTAGAGAATGATGGTTTTCTAGTAGTAGCAATTCGTGGTTTCCCACTGAAGATAGTTCTTCCCATTTAGTTTGCAAGTAGTGATGTGGACCTCACAAACATTAGGAACATTCTTGATCTCAGTTTGGGTTTAGTAACAAACGCACAAATGCACAAAGAAGAAGATGATGGGAAGAACCAGGTAGATCAAGAAGAACATAAACGAGAGCAAATAGAGGTCAAATATTGCAAATCAAATCCGATGTGATATGAAGGAGATGTAGGAAGAAGAGGTGGCATATGTGGTAGATGATGAAAGTGATTGAGGAAGAAGAGTTGCGGCAAGTGGGAAGAAGAGGGTGACGGTAGGATTAGTGAAGGAGTTGAGGGTGGTGGCAGGGCCTGTAGACATGGTTCAAAGTCGTGGTCTCGGCTGCCGACTCAGTGCCTACCGTTCCGCATTGGTCGCGGCATCTCGGAACGGAATCGAGTGATACACGCAAAACGCTACGAATAAAGCTCAAAAATTCTGAAAAAAATCACGACAAATTCTAAAAAAAATGTAGATATTAAAATTCATGTATCATATATTCAAAATAAATTTGTTTTGAGGGGCAATTGGAAAAATATGATGAGTTGAGGGTAAATTTAGAAATATGAGAGATTTAAGGGGTAAATATAAAAAATACCCAAAAAAAGAAAAAAGAAAAGGATAAAAGGAGAGGGGGGGAGAGAGAGAGACAGAGAAAGAAAGAGGGGGGGAGAGATCGGAGCCCGATCTCTCTCCCCCGCCCAATCTCTCTCCCCCCTCTCCCCGTCGATCTCTCTTTTCTCCCTCCGTCCGATCTCTCTCCCCTGCTCTCGCCCCCCCCTTCCCGCACGCGGATCTCTCTCTGTCTCTCTCCCCCTCCGATCTCTCTCTCTCTCTCTCTCTCTCTCTCTCTCTCTCTCGCGCCCTCTCCCCCGCCGATTGACCTAGAGGCGGCATGGAGGCGGGCGAACGGCGGTGGCCTAGGGCGAGTGACCGGTGGCGATGAGGTTAGTCAGCTTCTTCTGTTTTTTTGACCCGTGTGTGTTTTGGAGTTGATTCCGAAAAAAACTGGAGTTGACTCGGCCGAGATGGCCAAGTCAAGCCGAGTCCATGATTGACTCGGCCGAGTCAACTCCAGTTTTTTGCCACAATTTTGAGCTAGATTTTATTGATGTATGTGGTCCTTTAATGTTTTTCAGGTTGGAAATCTGATCATCTATGAAATCCATACCATGACTTGGTTGGATACTCGGGTCTTGACTTCATATCCATCCCCAACTTATGGCTCTTGATTATGGGATGGGCTTACAATGATCAGGTCAAGTCTGGGTGGATTTTTGGGCAACCTGCACCACTTGCAGCTGTATAAACTTTCCACCTACCTCAGAACATAATGAAAATATCACCATCTTTAACTGCAGTTATATGTTTTTTAATGCTTCCAGCTTTGTGTAGCCTCCATTCTGTCAGCCTTCTTTGATCTTCCAAAGTTCTATCTTCCAGCCTGTCACCCTTCTTTGTATCTTCCAAGTTTGCATCTCTCTAAGTATTGAGCTATGGAAAGTCTATCAAAAGGACCACAGCCAAGGGCCCGCACGAATAGGGTTTTAAAAATGCTTGAAAGTATGTTTGGTGCACGACCAAAGCCAAGGATGGAATTCCGTCAATCCCACCAACCACTCAAAGGCTATTGCCTCTTTGGACTAGGATCTGCTATAATATATGTTATTCTTTGCATCTCAAAAGAGAACTCACACATTATAAGAGCTATGAACCTTCACCCAAGGTAATTGTCGTAAGGTTTAGGACCTTTAGGCTTTATGTTATATATAGCGTAGGAAATGACAAATTGCTCTTTTTTCCTACTCTTCTTACTGGTATTGTTTCCCTCGATCAGTGGCTACTTAATTGCTTTCCTTGATGTCTCGCCCATGCACGCAAGTGACTGATAAATGAGGTACTGAGACCATACATGGGTATATTTGTCTGTCTGGATAACTGCTCTCTTTCTGGAATGGAGAAGACGTAAACCGTAGTGGGAATTGTTGGATAGCTAGGTATGGATTACATAACGTTCGTGAATTTGATCGGGTTACGGTAAGTCTTGGAAATTGATCTAGACTTGTTTGGTAATACCATCCTATTCATCAAGCTCCCAAGATTCTGTAATCATTTCATCAACTTCTGGATAGTACTTCATGATAGACATATTTTCCTTTATTTTTTGCTACGTGTTGAAGAATGGCCGACTTGCAATTTAACAAATCGATGGGCCTAGCCTATAATCCAGATTCGTGGAAGACAACCTTGAACTCCTCAGCCCCATCATAGTTGGATTTCGAGCTCAAATAAACAGCCCAAATATTTTTCTATCAGGGTTCACACATTGCACAAGGTCGTAGATTATTCTTTAGTTCTTCATCTCTGATGTAACATCATCGTTGGTTGAATTGGTGGTCATTTTCCTTGGGTTGAGTCTCCACTCAATGTTCACCACCAGAGTTTTGGAAGTCCAGCGTGAGTTGTTCAATGTACCTTTGCAACTTCAGATTTGCTCGAAGTTCACAAGATTGATATGCTAAGTTGCCGCTTGTTGAAGATAGGCTGACACATTGCTTGTTAACCCTTGGCATGTATCTTACTCTTCTTCACAGAAGTATCATTTCGGAAGGATCTCTGAATTGATAAAACAATTCAATTGTCTCTTCATACCCAATTACTTCAGGGAAAATTTCCATATTAATACCAAATATGAAGCTGCTAATTGATCATTGAGTGATCTAGGGTAACAATTTGATTAAAGGATCAAATATGCTGCATTTTCTGCATAAATCCCTAGGGCCTGTTTGGTTTTTGGAAGAGAATGAAGAGGGAAGAAGAGAGAAGGAAGAGAGTATGAAGAGAGGATTTTTGGAAGAAGCTTCTTCCATCTTCAAGTGTTTGTTTGTCTAAATTTCGAATAATGAAGAGATTTTTTTTTTTTTTTTTTTTTTTGGGGGGGGGGGGGGGGGGGGGGGGGGGGACATTAAAAAAAATGTGTTTTTCCTAGATACTTGAGCTCCAATCCCTTCTGATCACATGCTTAGGGCAGGATGCTTGCGTGTGTGTGTGCGCGCACGCGCACGTACATGTGTTTTGTTTATATTTTTGTGTGTGTGGGTGTGTTGGTGGGTGTGTTGGGGTGGGGGTGTTGGGTGGGGGGGAGAGGGGGTGGTTTGGAGGAATAGAGGGAGAGAGGCTTGGGGGCATCAGATATTAGAAGAAAAATGTGGGAGCAGACACTTGAAAGCATTTTGAACGAGGGTTGGGCTTTATGACGGGGAGTCTTTAAGTGTGCTTGGGGTCTTCTTTATTTCTTCTAGGGTAAGGGAAGATTTTGGCTGGATGTTGTGGTTCAGTGTTCACTGCTACAACACTTCCCTTTTCTTTCTTACTATCTAATGGAAAATAATTTTCATACCCGCATGGGCTTTACCCACTGGCATGTCCAACACTAAAGCAAGTGGACCCCCCCCCCCCCTCTCAATATCACCAATATCGAGGTAATATAGATCCCACTAGCTTTAGGGGTTGGGTACAGTAGAGGGTAAGCCAAAAAGTGGTTATGAAAAGTATTACTCTTATCTAATAACTTTATAATATTCACTTTTTCTCTGATTCAAATCAAATACCAAAAGACATGAAAAGAGAGCCTGTAAATTTGTATGCTAAACCTATCAAAGACCAGATGTAAAGACTCCAAAGTTCTGATCTGGTGTTCGCATACCTCATCCTGCATGATTGTAATCGTTCATGCTTGCAAAGTGAGTAACCTGGTGCTTTCTTGAATATTGCAACTATCATTATCCACCAAGTAAAAAACTTCACGTCAATATTCTAGCAATCTCAGAATCATGACTGTATTTCCCAGTATTGCTAAAGTCCATTGTTATGACTCTAGATACATATCTGATTTAAAGTAGTTCATGACCATTTTTATAAATAATAATGGTATAATGGTCACAGTTTATATTATAATAATGTAAACAAAAAGTGAAAATTGTCTGACATTTCAACTATGATTTTGATGTCCGATCTATTTCCTTATGGATGGATGGTAATGATGGATGGACTCGTTAATCTCCCACATCAGTTGTTGATCATTGTAATCACAGTGTCTTCCACTTGTATTCCATAACAAAAACTATAGACTGATTACATGCCAAAGCAACTAATTATGTGATTTAATTGATAATCATGCCCAAATTTCAAAGAATCCCCTGAATGTTATGCATAAAGAACGATATTTGCTTGTGTCATATTTTATTGAGTTGGGACTATTGCTTATCTTTCAATAATTAAATATCAGCAACCTACTTGTGCTAGCATGAAATCCTTAATGACAAAACCTACTACCTCCTGTACTAATTGGTTCTATTTCTAGTTTAACCAGATCTATAATAAATTTAATATTTGTGATATACCTAGCGCATGACATGATGCTGAACTTGCTTGTTCTTAGTCAGTCATTCACAGGCTATTCTACTTGAGATTATTGAGTGTGTGAAACAATGTAACATGAATGCAAATTCTCATTTTATTTGTTTCAAGACGTCCTCCAATGTTTATACTTGAACATTTTGTTACATCTTATCTTGATAATGGAAGGTTCTTTGCATCATATTCTCATTCATTCCTCAATTGGCTTCTGGATTTTCTCACTTATACCTCTAAGCATTGTCACTCCCTGACTTTCTACTTATAGAGGCTGATTTTTCAGATGAATAGTGTATATAGGAGTATGTTCACCTTCATATAAAAAATTTGATTAATATATTTGTAGATTAATGGAACTCTCTATTGATTGACAATTGCAGGTAGAAATCTATCCATTGAAGATACATTTGACTGAATCAATGTACAAGATGATGTGGGGATACTTCTTCCCTGAAGAAGAACAAGATTCACAGAGACGACAGGTTAACCTAATGCTTTTGGGTGCCTTTGGGTGCTTTTGTGGGTACGTTCATTGGCTCTCTTCTTACCTTATATTTTCTTTCCCTTTAAATATATGTAGGAAGTATGGATAGTTTCAACAACTGCTGGTGCAAGACGGTTAAAGAAAGGTACACCTGGCCCTGACACAACTGGATCAAGTAGCCAATCCACAAAAGAAGCTGAGATTCCCAGGAAAACTGGTGCTAATTCAGCAACCTCCACTACTGCTAGTACTTCTAGTCATGGTGATTATTCTCAAGTGAGTTTGAACATCCTAGGTATTTTTATGACTACTGTAAATGACAGAAATAAGTTTAATCAAGATATAGAAAAACATGAAACCAACTCTATTTCTGTTTCATAACAGTGAAAAATTTATAGATGGACAGGTATTCAGTGATGAAGTCATTTGAAAAGAAAGTAACGCACGTGCATTCCACTAAAGTTTGTGCAGAATTATATAGCCAAGAAAGTAGCAAGTATCAAAATAAGCTGTCCTAGATTGGTCAAGTGTAATGTGGAAATCTATTTAAATTAAATTTATAGACTTTCTTAAGTGGTGGAATCTTCATACAGGTACTCAAGTTACCAAATATGAAAAGAAATACTGTATCTGGTTCCAATCCAGAGCTTCGCCGGACATCGTCATTTGACAGATCATGGGAAGAAACTGTAGCAGAATCGGTAGCTAATGAACTTGTTTTTGAAAGCTTTCTAACAAAAGTGATCCGCTGGGTTCCGCTCCAGAAGTTTCTGAGGAGACATCTAAAAGTAGGACCAAAGATTCCAAGCCAGTCAAATCTGGTCGTTTGTCACATGAAGAAAAGAAGGTTGGGAAGGCTCACGATGAGAAAAGAACTAGGTCTCGAAAACTGATGGAATTCCATAATATCAAAATTAGCCAGGTTTCTCTTCTACATTATATTTTATGTATCTATGTCATCTTGCTAACCATATATATGGATAGTAACCTTCATTATTTATGCAAATGTTATAGGTCGAATTGCTGGTTACTTATGAGGGTTCGAGATTTGCAGTCAGTGACTTGAGGCTGCTTATGGATTCATTTAATCGTGAGAATTTCACAAGCACCTGGCCGAGGCTATTTTCACGAGTTAAGAAACACGTAATATGGGGAGTTTTGAAGTCAGTAACAGGAATGCAGGCAAGTAGAATGCATCTATAATTACTCAGCCATACTTTTACATCATCAGTGGCTGCAATTTATATTGAGACTGTTATTAGCTTGTTATATATACTACAAAATACAGAAGTGTGTGTGTGTGTTTTTTTTTTTTTTTGGTAAAAAACAAAATACAGAAATTGAGACATCTATCAGTTCTCTTTAGATGTTACCTTTTTAGGAGCAGGGCTTGCACATTATGCATAAATGCATGTTTTCTCAGTGATTGGTTGCAATTAGATACATCTTGATCTGCTGATCTGATTCTCTTATATCTTGCTTTTTCTGGGAGGTTGACTATGCAGTTTAACTTGTAACAGTTTACCAAGCCACAAAAGGTTGGTTGGTAAGGGTATAGGTGGTCCAGGGTTTGAATCTTTGAAGTGGTTAACCAACTTGTTGCTATTTTTTTTTTTTTTTTGGCTAGTTACTAATATGGTTGAAACTGATTGGCGTTTTCCAATGAATTTTATCATTATTAATAAAAGTTAAATTGATCATCTGTGTATTCTTTAGGGCAAAAAGTTCAAAGATAAAGCCCAAACCCAGAAGGAGCCCCATGCAGTTATTATACCTGAGAATGATCTCAATCTCAGTGATAGTGATGGTGGTCAACCTGGGAAATCTGATCTAACGTGGGCTAAGCGTCCAACTGATGCAGCTGGTGATGGATTTGTTACCTCCGTAAGAGGATTGTTCAATTCTCAGCGCCGCAAAGCCAAGGCTTTTGTTTGCGAACCATGAGAGGAGAGGCAGACAATGAATTTCAAGGTGAGTGGAGTGAGAGTGATGCTGAATTCTCTCCGTTGGCCAGGCAACTTACAATCACAAAAGCAAGGAAGCTCATACGCCGGCATACAAAGAAGTTCCGTTCAAGAGCGCAGAAGACTTCAGGTAATATTTTTCATAATATGCTAATCGCGCACCTTTTAATTAATTCTAATGAATGCTTACACATGGATATGGCCTTACTCTTTTGAATATTCAACAAGTCCCTATCTTAGATATTTTGCCATTGCTGGAACTTATTATTATTATTATTATTATTATTATTATTATTATTTTCTCATTTGAGGGGAGATGCTTCACTATTTGTTCGTAGAATCTTTTGTTTTTGAAAACTGAGATGAAGTTGCATTTGATTTAGTTTAGGTTTTTCCTGCCTAGAGTTACTTTCCCCCTAGAATTCACGAGCATTCTTGTTTTGGATGTGCAAGGGATGTGTAAAGTAAGCTACCTTTTTTCCACCTTTGATTCCCCGTTGATGTCATCTCTCTGAATCAGCGGCAGTTTATGAGATTGCTTTAGTAACTTGTATGTGTGCTTTGAATTGTTTTTCCCCCCTTATTTTGGTCTGACATGGAGGTCCGCAGTCTGTGCTGACAAAAACCCACATTTCTCATAAAGATTATCTAGTCATTGTATCTAAATAAAATTTTCTTCTTCTTCAGGGTCGCAACAGAATGATTCACAAGCATCATCACCAAGGGAGACCTCACCATTCCAGAGTGACTCTTCTGGTGGATCATCCTACGAAGACTTCAACGAGTAGAGACATATTCTGAATTTATTAGTTGGTGGTTCCCTAAACTGCTGGAGTGCTCGGAGAGCCTCATTCAGGAAATCAAGAACAGTTCTTTCAGAAGAAAAACAAAGGAAAGAAATCAAGAGCAGGCGAAGAATCTTCCAAGTGACCTTAGAAAAAAGTAATATCCTATTTATTTATTTTTTATTGGTGGCAAACCCTCAAGCTTCAGAGAGCAGAGAGGCATTGCTGCTCAGCAAGAATAACTGCTTGTTAGTCTCCTTGAGAGATGCTTGAAGACATGCTGAATGCTACTTTCAGCAGTGCCAATACGAGCAGAAATAGGTAGATAGCACTATAGAAAAATTTGTTTCTGTGAGTCCAAGGACTGGAAGCAAATATTAGGATCAACAAAATCCTCTTGTATATGCATAGACATTTTCTCTCTGGATTCCATTCGCCTTTTCTTATTACATTTTTTTTGGAACAATGTAGAAGGAAAAATAAAGGTGATGCATCTTATTCTTTATCTTCTCGAGTCAAATTTTTTTATTTCCTTTTGCTGCAGTGCTGTTGATCATCCAGGTGATGTCAAAGTTTCTTCTTTATCATCTCGGTGTCATTTGAGAACATGACTTCTTGTTGCATTTCTGAAATGTGACACTTGTATACATAAATGATTGAGAAGGATGAGATATAAGGATGTGAAGAGATATGTCTGGTATTTTTCATGAAGCCCTGTTTTTTTTTCCTTTTTGTCCCCTCCCCTGGCATATGATTGTGATTCACCCGTTTGTAACGTTCATTTGTGATGGCCCAGTGAGGCAATTGTCTATCTTCTGTTTCCCAAACCAAACCTTATTTTATAAAAATGCTCGAGAAAGAAACTCGCCGAAGAGTGCAAGGAGTTGTGCAAAGAACAAGCCTGATGGCTTACAGGTAGGTGCCTGTTGGAGTAAATTTGGGAAGAGTTCCCCAGTGTGACTGCAACCTATGTTCTTTTGGCATGCCAAACTTCATAGGAAATTCGTAGTGAACACACTGTAGATGTGATGTGCAAAATGTATCAGTATTTAAGAAGGGTATTGATTGGATGAGATGTAGGATGCCAAGGGACTTTGGTATATGCTAGGAAATAGTTTGATTGCTCTTAAACAGTTGTGCTCCCCTCTGTGACTGGCAACAGTAATATATTTCCTCGACGGCTGTTTGCTGGGTTGTTTTCGGCAAGTTCAATGGAGCAAAGGAAACATAGGAAACATGTTTTTAACGCTAAGAGAAGTACGGCGATTGTTTTGGGTGCAAAGGCTGTTTCCCAAGGATTGTAGACAGAGAGGAGGAAGAAAGACGCAGTCGCAAGTGCAAGCCAGTGATCAGGAGCAATCTCTTCGCTTAAGAGAACTGACAAAACCCACAAGCTGCATGCATCTGTTTGCTCTTTCACAGTTTCACCAATTCATCTCTGTTGCCTGCAGCTTCAGGTCGTTCTGTTGCTAGATATTGTTGTGATATCCATCTGCAAGAAAGTCGATCGTAAGCACCCAAAATCGTAAGCTTAGAGAATTAACGACATACTCAGACTGTATAGAGCTATAAGATTGAAATGGAAAAGGAATTGAGTGTTCAAGGGAACAGCCCTTCTACCAATTCCTCGCAGTGAAGAAACATTGAACAAAAGCAAAAGCAAGCAGGCAGAGCACTAATGCAATACAGACCATTCATATTATGCCCCATTTGTGAGAGTCGATTACACAGTTTCTTGCAACCTTGATCAAAGACCAATCTAGCATCTGCAGCACCAGGGAATGACGAGAGCTCGACCAACTTTTGCATGTCTCAAAGCTCTCCCTGATAAGAGTTGAGCTAGAAACAATGATAAAGTGAGAGGGGGGAAAAAATGCAAAGCACAGCATCTTACAATACATTCAGTTCAAGCTCAAGAAGCTACTCACAAATGCTTAAATAGACAACCAACTCCCAGATAAGAGTAGAATCAGGTTGAATAAAACACAATATTTTACAGAAGATTTTAATCCAAGTCTGAAAACTAACTGCTCACAAATAATTAAATAGACTGGACCAGTTCTAGCCATTAAAACCGGCCTGCTGAGTAACAGGTCAAAACATTAGCATGATTCTTCTCATATTAGTTGTCATCATTCAACATTCACTTTAATTCTGAATCATTTTATTGAGGTACATATCTCCTATACAAACTAGGAAAATATGAATAAGGGGGGCAAAAATTTATTCTATCGGTCCCCTTTGCTAACAACAAAAATAATAATAATAATTTGCCATAGTTCACACTAGTATACCCTGAAGGAGAGAAGAATCAGGATCAGCTAAGGACCTTCATCGATGTGGGGCAAAAAACTTTCAAATCTTTTGTATCATCTTCTCTTACGAGCAACTTCTGTATCACTCTTTGGTAATGCTGGCCGCTATCAATTGAGCACCTCTAGTGACTCCGGAAAGCACTCACCTTATTGTCAAAGAACAAAATCAATCCGGGGATGAGTGCTCAAATGAAAGTGGAGATAACAGGTAAAACAAAAGACAAGCTTTTTCCTTCCAATATATAGCAGCTGACTTAAATATGCAATAGTTAAGGGGATTTATTTCCCCTTGAGCATCCAAGAGATTGAACCACCCACAAAGCATCTCAAAGATAACTCATTGGTGGATCCAACTTTTGGCACTTGACGGTGGTTTACGCAGTCATTGGATGACCCATCATAGATGGTAGAGGCATTCCAATCTATTAACATGTTCCATCTGAGATTGCAGGCTGCATCCTCTCTCTCTCAGATACAGAGAGAGAAAGAGAGAGAGAGAGAGAGAGGAAGAAAAAGAATTTCTAATTAACAGCCTCATAGAATAGGACTTGAGGTTGCAAATGCCCCTTTCGCACATGGCAACAACATCATCCCAACCACCAATAACCTGCATGCATCAGTGACTTCATCAGTGATTTAAGAATATCAAGTTAAAATGGAGGATGTCAAGAGAGGGCATTACCTTAACAGTCTGGTCATCGTACATAACCCATTGTTCATGCTCATATGCATATGCAAAGCAGTGATAATGCTTCCCATAATAACAAACCTGAAACATTTAAAACTCTCTCAGCACCAATACTCAAAACCATCAGTAAGAGACTAGATATAACGATGGATCGACTTCGATTAGTAATCTAAATTAGAAACAATTATGACAGCGACTTAGGCATCAAGGACAAACTACAAAGAATAAACAGATACTTCTTACAAATAATACGAAATTGTAAAGTATTAACCCATAACTTAAAGGGGAATAATGGTTACATATACAATTCATTAAGTGTAACATAACAAAATAAAATAAAATAAAATAAAACTAGCAAAACAACTATTTTTAAGAAAAAAATTCAGATAAATACTTCAGCTTAAACGACATGTTCCCCTAAAACTGATAAAAGAGTTTCCACATAAATTAGATCTGTGATTTCCATTGAGTAGGTAAATGGTTTGGCAAAAAATTAGTAACATCAAAAAATTTGACAGCATAACACCCAATCTTCATAGGCATTTCAGTATTCCATTCATAATAATCAAATAAAGGAGCCAGTTGCTTCTACTCTGGGAATCCTCAACTCAAATGCTTTTGTAGAAAATGTGGTTTTGTATATTCTAATACACTGCAAAATATTTGTTACAGGTCGCAAGAAATTGCATTACTTCTGAATTTAAAATATATAAGAGATTTTATTAATTTAAGATTACCCAGCAAATATACATAAGGAACAACGAAAACAAATATTAACTAGTTCTGCCAGAAAAGTTATATCAGCTATCCTCTGGTACATCTGCGACTAACAGAAGAATTATTGAGATGGGATGAGAAGAGAGGATTCTTTTGAAGAGATTCTTGGGGATTTGCATGCGAGTGATGGATAGGGTAAAGTGATGAAAGTGATGGAGAAATGGAATAATGAGGGAAAGGCATTAACAATGGAAGAAGATAATATGATCTTTGCCGGATCAATAGACAGGTTATGCTGCTAGAAGAGAAGAGCTTGGATTTGATCTGTTAAACTTAGTTACTTAAATTAGGAGTCTGTGTTATTAAAAGTTTCTAAATTAGTTTCTAAGTTATTAGGAGTTCTACTCATACTATGAGATGTATTTATAATTGCATATAAATAAAAAGTATCGGGGGGAATTATGATCTCTCAAATCTTTTCGTCTAAATTTTTTTTTTCAGAGCAGGGTTTCTTCTTATTGTCGTTCACGCGCTGCCTCAAGCCTGTGCTGGGCCGCGCTCATGTAACACGCGCCTAGCGCCGGACCAAGTTCTGGCTTCCAATTTCTACTTCGAATCCGCTCCTATGGTGTCGCACTCTCTATCATCTCTATCAACTCTATCATGTATCATCTACCTGTCGCTACACTTCCTATTGTTGCTACTCCTTGTTCCTAATGCTACTACTATAACTAATCAACATCTACATCTATTCCTACTACTGCTACATGTTTGTGTTGTTACTACATGTTTTACCGTCTACTGCTACCTACCTGCTCGTATTGTTGCTACATGTTTCTAATATCTACTGCTACCTATTTTTGCTGATGTTGTTACCTCTGCCACTGCCTACTCTTGTCGATCAACACTACAAGTCACAGTCATTTCTCTCCTACCGAGTTTGAAGATCTCTCAAAATCTTCACTTCTACTGAGTTTGAGGATCTCCCAAAACCTCCAATTCTGCTAAGTTTGAGAATCTCTAAAATTCTAATTTTATTCAAAGAGATGAATACGACCTTCCGTGCAGTCTTTATCCAAGTGTTTGGTTTGACTCAAATTCAGTTCGCTTCGGTTTGCAGTTTCAATATCAACATCATTGATTCAGTATATTGGTATCAACATTAAAATTTTACTTGTTTTTTTCTTAAGAAAAATTTTGTTTAGGAGATGTTTTACTAATCTTTGTAATAAGCTACACATGATTAATATATATGCTCCAACTTGAGAGGGAGTGTTAAACTTAGTTACTTAAATTAAGATTATTTATGTTATTAGGAGTTTCTAAGCTATTAGTTTCTAATTTATTAGGAGTCCTAATCGATATATTTGTAATTGCCTATAAATAAGAAGTATTGGGGGAGGAATTATGATTTCTCTCAAATTCTTTACTCAACAATTGTAATAAGATCCTACTTGTTTCCAAAAATCTTTCCAGCAGGCAATCCAATAAGAAAACCACAATCCACCTAACAAATTATAAGATTTGGATCCTAAAAAGGTCACTCTTGATGCATTAAAATAAATTGAAATAACCTAATCAATTGTACTTTGGGGAGGTAAGCTTACCAATGTGGAGGCATTTAGGTACTTCAAGCTAGCACTGCTAATAACAAAAGCTTGTTAAGGCTTGTTCAATATCCTAAATGGCCCAAGCTTGAACTAAAATCTAAGCTCTTTAAAATAAATGAACAAGCTTGAACATATCTAAGCTCAGATTCAACCCTCTTCAACGAGAAAATAGGTGGGGATTGAGCTTGGCTTTTAGGTTCAAATCAATTTAGTTGAGTTGATCCTAGTCAATTATTTCAATTTTATCACAAATTTGATAAAATAATTTTGCTTTCCCTAGAAAGAAGAAAACATTTTCTAGTCTCACACCTAAATTGCCGCTTTAATCGTCCGGGGTATTTCTTTATTGTCAAAACCAATCCAAGGGCTTATACCTCAGAAATAGAATTGACTTATTATTATTATCTTTGTCCTACTTTCCCACTTCAAAGTTTTCATGTCTTTCCTTTTCTATTGCCAACTATAGTTTGGTTCATAATTAGAGAAAAATAGGATGGATATTTATGAATTATTTGGCATATTCAATAGAAAATTTCAGCAATGTGTATATTATCAATAAAAAAGAAATTACTATGCTTGAGGCCAAAGGCGGCGGCGTATTGCTAGGTTATAAGATAGCATACTAAGATTTACTTCAATGATATCACTTGTCTCTCAATTTTCATTGCTTAGTCTGTAAAAGATTTACTGCTTACATTATGTTCCCATATATTTAAAATGTAATTCTAGTATTCGTTTAGGACTGTATATCGGCTCGAGAAGATCGAGCTTGGCTCAAGCTTATTGAAAGCTTGCTTGAGCTCATTTGATAACCTAAACAAACCAAACTTGATCAAAATATGAAGCTCGTTTAAATAATTGAATGAGTAACAGCCTAAAAGTCCAGTTGTTCAGCTCAATTAGCAGACATAGTTAATGCTGTGAAATATTTCAGCCAATTCAACAAATACATTAAGGCTTAGGTGTTTTGTAGTTGCTGGAATGCAAATAGACACTTGTCATCCAAAGAGAACATAGTTAGAGATGAAAATACAGCTAAACAATGGAATGCATGTGCAACTATAACAGTTGGCGCTGCATGCAGTTGGAAATGCAGCGTGGCTCCAACTATATCAAAACAAAAACACCCTTAATATCACACTTTTTCTAGACTTGGAGAAAAGGGTTTTACAAAATAATCTACATATTGTAGAACCTAGCTCAGGGTTTGAATTATCGGTCGTTCCGGTTACAACTCAGCCGAGTCGTAAAAGGAACGGAGCTCATCGCGACGAAACCGAGACCCGAACCGCAGTTTGTGAAGGATCGATTCAGCACCAAGTCAGTCAAAATTCGATTGTAGACCCGTGAATATGGGTTTTTAAAGGGGGAAAATTTTAACATGTCCTGATCCGGATCCAGATCTCGCCCGCGAGACCGTCGTCGCCATCGTTCACCCGCGAGCATGCCTTCGCCACCGCAGGTAACTCGCCCTCAGTCCCTCAGTCTCTCTCTTTCCCGATCTCTCTCTCAGTCTCTCTTCCCAATCTCTCACTCAGTCTCTCAGAGCAGAGAGACACTAAGAGAGATCGGGAAAGAGTCACTCTCCCTCCCCCCCCCCCTTTCCCGATCTCTAGAGATCATGAAAGAGAGTCTCTCTTTCTCTCTCTCTCCAGTCTCTCTGTCTCATAGTCTCTTTTATCCATCTCTCTGACTCGGTCTCTCTTTTTAATCTCTCAAGTCTCACCCACCTAATCTCTCTCTCTCTCTCCCCCATTCTCCTTTTAATTACTCACGGGTTATCATAGTCTGGAAGGTCATATGTGGGGTTTGAGTTTAACATCAGGCCAACATTGTGGTGTGGGATATGACTATGGCCACAGACTACTAGTATTAGTGGATATTATGATCGTGCTCGACAGGACATAATGATCATGATGAATATTCTAACACTGGCACAAGTAGAAATTATTATATGGAAACGATCAGTTTCTACTAGCAGCACTGAATATGAACCAAGAACTAAATTTTGTTAGGGCGTTCCTTACTGAACGACGCGCCACATCGGAGGTCGGTGCAATGAAAAGTAGGTAAGAGTTGTTAGGTCGTTATCCAGAAGCGACGCGCCACATCGGCACCCGGATGTAATGTCAAATGAGCATTGGGTTCTCATACTTTTATGAGCGGGTGAGGGTAAAAAATTAGCTCATGAATATAGGATTAGGTTAGCATCATGGAACACAAGTTCTCTTATAGGTAGATTCACAGAGTTAGTTGATGCTATGGTTAGAAAGAATGTTAGTATTTTGTGTGTGCAAGAAACTAAGTGGGTAGGTGAAAAAGCTAAAATTATAAAGCCTTGAGGTTATAAACTTTGATATACTGGTAGAGATAGAAATCGTAATGAGATGGATGTGATCATAGATAAACAATTGCTTGAGCATGTAGTGGAGGTTAGGAGGAAGGGTGATAGGATTTTACTAGTTAAACTTATTTTAAGTAGGGAGATTTTAATGTTACTGGTGTCTATGCACCGCAAGTAGGACTTGATGAGTCTAGTAAGTGTCAATTTGGGAGGATTTAGATAAGATAGTGCAAGGGATACCCATTAGAAAAAAGCTTTTCATAGGCAATGACTTCAATGGACATGCAGGAACTAGTCGTTATGGGTTTAATAGTGTACATGGAGGATTTGATTTTGGGGAAAGAAATGAACCAGGTAACTCGATTCTAGATTTTGCTTTGTCATATGATTTGATCTTAGCGAATACTTGGTTTAGAAAGAGAGTCTCATCACTTTTAGAAGTGGATCAAGTACGAGCCAAATAGATTCTTTTTAACTAGGAAAGTAGATAGAGGTACTTGCATTGATTGTAAGGTAGTACCGGGTGAGAGTGTAGTAACCAACATAGACTCTTAGTTTTAGATCTTCGGATTAGAAAGAGATCTAGAAAAATTAAACGTAAGTTAGATCCTAAGATTAAGTGGTGACAACTAAAAGAAGGTAACCAAGGAGTTTTTGTAAATCGAGTAGTACATTAAGCAGATTGGAAGGCCCAAGATGATCCAAATACAACATGAAACAAAATTGCAAGATGCATAAAAAAATAGTTAAATATGTACTTAGTGAGTCATGGGGTGGTGCTCCACTATGTAAGGACACATCATGGTGGAATGAAGAGGTAAAAACTGCAATTAAGATCAAACGAGACTCATAATGGATTTGAAGAAAAATTGTGATGAAGTTTTGAGAGGTATAAACTAGCCAAGAAAGAGACTAAGAAAGTTGTTCAGAATGCAAGAGCTAAAGTGTACAAAGAAGTGTTAAGAAGTTGGACACCAAAGAGGTTGAAAATGATATATATAGAATTGCTCGAATAAGGGGAAAGACTAGAGACTTATATATTGTAAGGTGTGTCAAAGATGAGAATCAGAAGGTTTTAGTTCGAGAAAAAAAATCAAAGAAAGATGGAGAGAGTACTTTGATAGATTGTTCAATGGTAATTCTACTCAAGATTTGGGTGACATTACTATTCAGTGCCAGGATATGAACCGTAATTATATACGCAAAATTAGTGAATCTGAAGCTAAAGAGGTTTTGAAGAGAGTGAAGTCAAGGAAAGCTGTTAGCCCGGATGAAATTCCTATTGAGATGCTTAGAAGAAATGGGCGTGAAATGGCTGACAAACCTCTTTAACAAGAACTGGCTAGCTAAAAAGATGTCAAATGAGTGGAGAAAGAGTACCCTAGTACCTCTCTATAAGAACAAGGGTGATATGTTGTTTAAACTACCGTGATATAAAAATTCATGTATCAAACCATGAAGCTTTGGGGAAGGGTAATTGAACACAGGTTAAGGCAGAATGTTAAAATATCAGAGAACCAGCTTGGGTTCATGCAGGGGCGATCGATGATAGAGGCTATTTATTAGCTTCGTCAACTTGTAAAGCAATTTCGAGAGAGGAGGAGAAATTTACATATGGTCTTTATTGATTTAGAAAAGGCTTATGATAAAGTGCCAAGAGAGGTATTATGGTGGACATTGATGAAAAAGGGAGTTCTCATCAAATAAATTGACATAATCAAGGATATGTACGATGGAGTAATGGCAAATGTCAGAACTTGTAGAGGCATAACAAGTGATTTTTCTATCACAATTGATTGCATCAAGGATCTGTATTGAGTCCATTCTTATTTGTCATAGTGATGGATGAGCTTACTAGAGCTATTCAGGATGAGATACCGTAGTGTATGCTGTTTGCTGATGATATTATCCTAGTTGATGAGACGAGAGCTAAGGTAAATGTGAAATTGGAGCGACGGAGACAAACTCTAGAATCTCGAGGTTTTAGATTAAGTAGGGCCAAAACAGAGTATATGAAGTACAAATTCAGTAAACAGAAAATTCGAGATTATAGTATAGTGACACTAGACAGACAAGGAATCCCGATGAGCAGTTATTTTAAATACTTAAGTTCTATTATCCAAAAAGATAGAGAGATCTATAGTGATGTCAACCATAGGATCCAAGTCGGATGGTTGAAATAGAGGAGTGCAACAGGAGTTTTATGCAACCGTAACATTCTGTTCTGCCTGAAGGAAAATTTTATCGGACTACTATTAGACCAGCTTTGTTATATGGCACAGAATGTTGTGCTATAAAGAGACATCATGCCCAGAAGATGAGTGTAGTAAAGATGTGCATGCTTCGTTGGATGTGTGGTAACACGAGGAGAGAAGATGAAAATGAGGATATTCATACTAAGATAGCATAGTCCCTATAGAAGAGAAGATGAGATTAAACTACCCACGATGATTTAGTCATGTGCAACATATACCTACAGATGCGCCAGTCTGGTGAGTAAAGTGTATCAAATTAGGGCAAGTTAATAGAGCACAGGGGAGCCCGAAAAAAACTTGTATGGAGGTGATACGACAAGATATAGGGGCTAAAGGTCTCAATGAAGGCATATTGCTTGATAGGAATAAGTGGAAAAAGTTGATCCATGTGCCCGATCCGACATAATTCTCTTTTGGCTCATGTAGCCTACCCTGCTTGGGATAAATGACTTAGTTGTTGTTGTAGTGTTGAATATCAAGGTTTTGGGTATTATCATAGAGTTGATATTGCACAATCGTCACCGCCATATTACCCTGATGATGGATCATTTAGCCAATCTCAGCTTACCGGATCAAACCAACATTCATACTATTATCTTGAAAACTATGTACTTGATTTCTCTATTTATCAAAGGAATGATTACGATGATGATTTTGTGTCTCATCGCAATTTAATGTGAAAATAACTACATTATGCAGGTATTTATGAATGTATTTTGTGCAATTTACTTATTATGCATGTATTTTGGAATATTTTTACCGACGACGTGTATTTATGTATTGTCTTTATGTTTAGTGTGCTAAGTGATATGTTTTGAACATGTGATACAAAAATATTGTTGTCTATATTTTTAAGATTTGTCGTGAATTTTTTCAATAAATTTTAAGTTTTCTATGTAGATTTCGCGCGTATCAGCCAAGTCCGTTCTGCGACGCCACGACCGTTGTGTCCCAGTGCTGCCGAGTCACCGGCCGAGACCGCGGCTTTGAACCATGACCTAGCTATACAGTATATATAGCCAAGAAAAGGCAATGAAAATAGACCTTCATTTGTGTGAGCATGGCAGAAGTTTAAAAAAAGCAAGATTGTTTATAGAAAAATAGTTGCACTGCAGACTAAATACACTAGCCGGGTTAAGAATAACATTAGCTTTAAGGAACTTTAAGCAAATGAGTTTAACAACAATGTATTGAAATTGCTTAAGCTCAGAAGTATCTCTCACTATGGACAGTTTGGTTGATCAAGCCTCAACTCGATTAGTACCCGGTATCAAAATTCTTACTCCTTTCCGAATTCTTCTTTCTATGATGGTGTCTACGATATGCAACAGAGGTCCAGTACATCAACCCTAAAAACATCAAGATGTGTGCAAGCATGTGTGGTTTCTTCTATAGGCTCTACAAATTTACAAGATCGATCGATGTGGGCCACATAACTCGAAATCCACAAGATTTATCTTCTTCTGCATGAGCTAGGATGAGTATGTGAAGGGATCCAGCGAATTTTGATGCTTCCAAGCCATAATAAATCTAACCAAAACATCGTATCATTGTTTATTTACTATTTACTAATAATGGCTCGATGTATATGCAAGAAGCTTGGTTCTAAACAACTTAGCCATTATAGGTTAACATTAATAGAGTAGAGATATTTCCATAGGATGGCCAATCATCAATTTTATGCAGTGTTTTAAATATCGGATATCGGGGATATATCGGTCGGCAAAATTATGTACCGGATACTGGGTGATATATCGCGATATGGTGCTAAATATCAGTTGATATATCAATAGTAAATACATATAAGACATTATTAAAAGAAATAAGTTATTATCCATACATCATATAAAAACATCAATGAAATACCATAATGAACATAGAATAAAATAAAACAACCTCTCAAGCAAAAAATAATAATTATTATTCAAATAATAACTATAAGGGCCATCGGATATTTCATCTCGGATATCGGCCAATATATTAGCCACATGGCGATATATCGGCCAATATCGGTCCAAAATGATATCGGTAAATTTTTGCACTTATCGTATCGTTTGGATAAAATACCAGTATCTCGGCCGATATTTAAAACAATGATTTTATGGGATGAGATTTGAGCTCAAGCCCGGTGTGTCCACTGGCAACTGCTGACCTGCAACAATGAGTAACCATTGCAGCAAACCAGGGCATACCCAAACCTGTGGCATGTGAACCAGTGCTAAAGCCGTGTCCATCAATAAGTGGCTTATGTACAGCAGCACGTGTTACTCATATAATAACCCGATGTTTATCATTCTATTATAACCACTAAAATTTTGAGGCAATTTGTGTATTGAGTTTGCAAGTGAACCTTTCCTCAAGTAAGAAAGAAAAAAAAAATTAAGCAAGTGAATTCTATGTGTAACCACTTAGAAGGGAAGAAAATAATACTGCTATATTTGGACATACCACTGAAGCAAGGGAATGTTTCCTTCCACGATCTACACCACTATATAAGGCACCAATGTCTATGTCAGTAGAAACGGCTGTCATTGTAGCAGAAATATCATCTACGCTTTCATTTGTGTTCTGCCAACCCAAAACTGCAACAGAAAACACAAGAAAGAATCTATTACTAAATAAGCAAACTCAAGGGTGCAATTCAGTCAGTAAGCTTAGAGATCAACACGACTCGGAGACAAATGTATTTATTCAGCTTTGGGTTGGCGGGTTCTAAACTCAGGACCGCATCGGACAAAAAGAAAGGTGATGGATAGCTTGGAGATAAACACGACTCGGAGACAAATGGTGTTAACTAGTGATTTTACTCAACTTTGGGTTGGGTGGGTTCAAAACTCAGGACAGCATCTGACAAAAAGAAAGCTGATTGATATGGAATTACACTTTTATTTAAATTGGTAGCAGCAATCTCAATTGGAGCCATGTCTTAGACAACCTTTAGATTCTACCAGTTGATCTTAGATTTGGACCAAGTCGCACCCTATGAGAAAATGAATTTGTAACAGATGCCAGCGACATTACCAGTTGTGAAAACATGTGGGGGGGTTGAAAGAATATGGTGAATACAATTAGGCTTTCCACAACCCCCAGCCTCAACGTCACAAGCTACCTGGTGATTCATTTCCACAAGCTTCAAAAGCTCATCAAAAGAGCCATCACCGCAAGTAATCTGAAAGAAGACCGGACCTTACAGAGATAAGAATTTGACAATCTTAAACTACAAGACAACAACAACAACAACAAAAACTAAGCAATTTATCTCAGGTATTGTGATAATGCACAAAAACAACAATCTTGAACTACAAGACAATGCATAAAAAGATAATATAGTAATACCTTCATCGTCCGAAGCGCATTAGCATTGATATTGTGAAAAAATGAAGTGTACTTTAAATGCCTAGATTCCACACCACAGCTATAACAGTTCATCTGTTCATATATGTCCATGCCAAACAAGGTATGTGCTATACAAGTATTGCTTGCACAGTCCCAATTACCCATACAATTGCTTCCTTCTGATTCTGTTTCGCCTTCACCAGAAGAAGATGTGGATGATTGATGCAAACAATTGAAGATCACGGCTAATACTTCAGAAGCATCATTCATTTGTGACTGCCAAAAGCAAGTATACTTATCAGACTTACTAGCAAAGGACAGACACAATAACAAAGCTTTGAAATTAAAAAGAAATTGGCCCAATAGAACTAATTCTCCATGCATGGCTTACTCCTGCAGAATTACCTCTTGGAAGAAACTGCTATCAGGATACAAGTTGCTTAAAGCGATCCTTAGACAAGTAGGAGCAACTGCTTCTGTCTGCCCTTTCAAAGATGCTTTGCTCAAAGCAGTAAAGATATCAAATAGTGCACAGATAACACAAGGATTCCCAATATGAGTATGCTGCGTCGACATTCTCAAGAACTCATCTCTGAATCTCCTTAAATGCCAAAGTGACTAGATTTTTTCACGGGAAAAAGTACCGTCTGAGTACAGCAATAAGCTGAGCTAATAATCATAGTTTCTATGCTAAAGAACTCTATCATACTAACCTGGATAATTACATTTAGAAAGCAATTGTACTCCCCAACTTCATTTTTAAGGCCTGTTCCATACAATCCTTTATTGCTTGAAATACTTGGAGGTTCACTAGCAGAGATACTGTAATTATCTATCTCTGGGTCTCTTTCCTGGCTGAATCTTGAAGCTGAAACAGCAGACAAACCTTTACGTGCTTGGAAAGTATCTGAGAAGATCAATAAATGCATTAGAAGACTTGCCATATTGACAATGGAGCTTATACCCTGATGGAAGAAGGAAACGGCAGTGATTATAACTCAGAGACACACGAGGGTAAGAATAGGATGAACCTAAACTCTAACGATGGAACCAGTTACAAATTATCACTGATATCACAATACTTGGCAATTTATAAGAATACCAACATATCAACAAACTTATCACACAAAGCTGAAAGCAAGAATGACACGTGGTACGAAAAGAAGAAATGGGCATTCTTTAAAGCATGGTTCAAATATCGGCCAACTCCAAGATATATATTCGCGCTAGCATTTTGGGCTTTTAGCTGCACTATACTAACCCTACAATATCAGTTGATAATGGGGACGGTATTTGCAATATGGATACTAAAAAACATTGGCCAATACCGATACCAATTAGGAGATTACAAATCATGCTTAAAGGAAAGGAAAAATGTATTTCAACAAGTCACTTGACATATTTACTCGTAAAGATTCTCATAAGGCAACTAAAAAGATCAGTGATTAGCATATGCTGCTTCCACATAAAAGGCAATAACTACCATAAACATAGGTAATGTTAATATTCCTTTAAGTCATCCTTAGGGAGATCTCAACTGCAATAGTTTTACATGTATACACTGAAATAAAAAGAATCCACTAAATAAAATCTCCTCCTCATATAGAATGAGATAATTGCCATTAAAGTTTATCAAACCTGCTCCAGCCAAGGATGGTAATACTTCTGAAACCATTACCAGGGAGTCAAACGTTGACATAAAGAACTGTTAGCCATAAGTTGGCCTCTATGCCCCTCACATATCAACTCAAAGGGTCCCAATCAGAGCAGAAGATTAATGTTTTTACGTACCGACGTATCTACATGCAAATTAACTCAGCATCAGCAGTCAGGCTCAGCATGAGTAGAGTTCCAGTAGACATAACTCAGCGACTCAAGTTATGCCTTCACTTTTTATTCTATCTGTCTTCTGTCGACTAATCTCTCTAACTTGTTCCCCAAATTTTCATGATCAAGTTATACTTCCCCAACTTCCAGTGAGTAAGCCTTTGAATACTAGTGTCGTCTATCTAAAAATTAGATCAACCCTTTATATTCCCAAACCATAACATCTACAATTTTAAGCCATAGTCATCTATTAAACCCCCAAGTATAAAGCAGAATAACGTTAAAATTTCTGTGTAGCAAAAAATTGTTTCTAAGAGAAACCTAGGCCTAGACTTCATTCTTCAATAAACTCTAATTTTTCCTCTTAATCTAAGTTTGAATATCTCAGTGTCATCCTACTTACAAGCTCTATTTGAATTTGCAAAAGAAATTAATGCTGCTATAATTTTACAACAAAGACCACAAGGTTGTTGAGATAGAGATTTCAAGTCTTCAACAGCTTATTTCTTCTCTTTTAAAGTAGTCTATAGAATGACTGGCATAGTAACCAAACTGTAATTATCAAATTCCATCTCACAATACATTAATACCCTACACCAAAATCCAAGTATACTGGTGGTCGAGAAAGAGAGTGACCAACTTCCGGAAGGACCCAGAGAAAAGCTTTTCGGTCCCTATAAACGGACACAAATGAGATCCAATATCAGGTCCAAAACTGAAGTTTCATAATTGAGATCGTCGGCATCCGGATTTCTTCAAGAGGAGTATACCAAGTAGGCTTCTTCCGCTTAGCGAGTGAGACCAAAGCATTCACCTAGGCTCGCTTAAAACATAGAAGCAGAATATCTGAAGATAATATTAGACCAAAGCATTCAACTACTTATAATACAGAACATAAGTAGGATTTGGCTGCAGAATATCTAAAGATGATGCTGCCGGAAAAAGAATTCTAAATTCATCTGTATTATACAAGGAAAGATGGGTGAACACAGAAAAAGAGCATGCTAAGAACACAATCAAGGCTTCTAAAGTGGAACCAAAATCAAGTCTTTGTTTTAATCTACCAGAGCCAGTCTAGCTGTTTAAAGAACCTAATTTTGTGTACATAACAGGCTCGATGAGGGATATATGAAATAACACTACTCGTGTCAGAGCACAAAATAGTTTAGCTATGTTAGCCATTAAAAATTGAGATTAGGGGATTCAGTCGCCGCTACACAGCAGAGCAAAAATATCACATAGCTGAGCCAATGAGGATGGAAGTAGATTACACAAAAAGTCAAAGACTATAATAGCATGAAACAGGGTATTTATAGACTAGTGTGTGTGCGTGTGCGCGCGTGTCACGCAATAGGGATATGTACTCCGACCACATCACATGGGTATGAATGAGCACCATAATAGAGATAACCATGAAACCAACTTTCACAAGCACTAGGTCAGGTCATAGAAAAGGTGACAATGGTACCCCGCTAATAATATTGGACTTCTGTGAAAATGGGTATAATATTGTGCCCTAATATCTAAATTTCCAACATAATGGTACTCAGTTTGGCATTAGGAGCATCGACGAAGAAAACTACACAATGAAGCAATATACAATAAGTGTGATTAATGCATGCCTAGAAAGAATAATAAGCACCGCACCAATAATCATAAGTCTAATATTGTATTTTCTATTTAATTGCCTCCATCCTTGCATGTTTAGGCCTACCTCTAGTACCAAATCAAATCGAAGTGTATATGAAGGAGTGTTGCGGTCAAGTATTGCACACTATAAATTTATATATGCTTTCATGACACAGAAAATTTTGGATAAATATTGAGGTCAAATCCCATGCAAACTCACAGATGGGAGGCTTAAACTGAAAATACATTCCGTAGATATTGCCTACAACACTAAGAATGGGTGGAAGTAAAAAATCGATCTCAAAGTTTATTGCCTATCCATACACACTCCCAAATGAACAAATGTAAATGGTGGTGAACATGTTATGATGAGATTCATGGCTTTGAAGCATCCAACTATCATGATTTTCTTTATCCATGTGTTCTAAGGAATATAGAAAAGATCGACCAACTGGGTCTAGGTCTGGGTCTGGTCTGGGTCAACTAAAGTGCTCCACCATCAGTTAGGCATGCCTCCATGAAGTGTGTGGATGGACCTTTTTGGAACACCCAAGCCGAACTATATGTATGTGCATGTGTACGCTCACTTGTGTGCGTGGGGAAAAAGTAAAATCTAATGCAAGATAATGCAAATATGTATTCTCCAAACATAAACTGAGCAGTATCAATGCACGAGAATGTTAAAACAATAGAAGGTGTGAAAGGCATGGTAACAAAATGCATGAATGTGGAACTTTTACGTACCAAGGCTCTGGCGTACAGCTTTTTTTAGGTCGGCTTGGAATCTTTCCTCGTCATCATCCTCAGCTTGCAAATGCATTGGTCTCTTTACTTCATTATTTACTGGTTTATTAAAAAAAAAGAGGAAAAGAAAAGCACTAAGTACTTACACCAAACTAATGCTATTTGACATCCTGCTCCTAACACTGATTTAAAGAAAAAATAAAAATAAGAAAGTGATACCAAACCATTCAAAGTGCTATCTTCAAATATAAATACTCATAAAAGCAAAATTATTTGTTTCCAATGGAAGAAGTGATCTGACATACAAGGCATGTTTATAAAAGATGCTCTATCTGTTTTTTTCCCATTTGTTTTCTTCTTTCCATTCCATTCTTCTTTTCTTTCTTTCTTTATTCCCTTTTGAGAGCAACAAAGGTGTTTCCTTTGTAGCATGAGAACTTTTATTATGAACCCGTCCCCTTTCAAACATGTCGAATACTCGTGTTAGACACCGACACTTCCTTGGGCACTCCTCAAACACTCCTTGAACTTCTCCTCAATTTTACACAAACAGACACATATTTTAATTTATAATATTTGTCAGATTCTTCTTGGACACATGTTATACATTTCTATTACAGTTCATTGTTCATGTTACAGATTTGAGATATTTAATTACTTTCCTTTCCCTTAAGTATCAAAGACCAGACTTTAGTGAAAAAAATGCCATCAAAATATTAACTTTTGTAAAATTATGGTAAGCTTAAATGTAGCTCAATATAGGAAGTGAGATACATTGAACTATTTGTAGAGACTGAACAGCCAAGATCTATCTCTTCATAAAGTCACAAGAATAGATGATAGGTTAAAATTTTAGCATATATGTAATCATTTTATTTTATTATGTTATTAAACATATTTGTATGGCTTTTGGATGCAAGGACATGACTATGCATGTATGTTTATATGCGCTCCTATTATGTATATATGCAATCCTATTATTCTAATGTGATGTCACATGTCCTTCTGTTCTACTTCTCAGGGAATTGTTGAGTCACGTGTCCATGTTGTGTCTCATGTCACGTGTCCGTGTTGAGTCTCGTGTCACGTGTCCATGTTGTGTCCTTGTCCAGTGTGCCTTTTAGGGTGTTTACCTAAACTTTATAAATTTCTTGAAGCACTAAAGAAGATCATTTTCTGACTCTGGTGAGCGAATCGATATCAAAACCTAGCAGAATAAGAGAGAAGAAACAGACATGGGCAGCCTTGTGCAAGTAAACAAGATCAAGAGATACATACTGCTGTCATTATGCAAATAATCTGGAACCACAGCATGACCTTGATCTCTTAACTGAGCATCATTTGGCGACTGCCCATGCAAAGAGTTCTCTTTAGTGTATGACGTAGCTCGGACATTTCCATCAAGTGATTTCGTAGAGAAATTCTTCCTATTGGGTTGCCTAGTTGCTCTTTGCTCAGAAGGACCAAAACCATCTTCCACGTCTCCCCCCGTGCCTAAAAGAGACAGACAAGACCTAATTCCAGCTAATGCATCCATATATGAATAAACAGCAAGAAAATATAAAGAAGTATCCAATTAATCTCTCAGCATTGATCATGTAAATGATTCCTGACCTTGCTTGAATCTCGAATGAGACTGATTAGTTGTCTTGTTAATCTTTTGGACACTAGAGCTGGTGGAAGATATTCCACGAGCTCCAGTTGTTGCAATTGCGTTCATCTTTGAACCCACCAAACTATTTGGTTTACCAACATTCCGATCAGATGGTTGGAACTCATTACCAACAAACCTATGTCCTTCTGAATTTAGCAACACATCATGTCTGCCAGATTCATGTTCAGATTGACAAATATCAACATTCCCATAGTTCTTGCACGAGGAAACTTCAGAGAAATGGAAATCACCAAATTCTATATCCTTTACACATACTGGAGAATTGTTACCATGTAACTTTGGCTGATTATGTAAGTTAAACAATCTGCTGGCTCAGACAAGCCACATTTAGATTTGAACCAAAAGCACCAGTTTCTTCCACAAAGTTGTATGGAGAAGTTCCAGCGGCGTTTTTAAATTGCTCTGCCAGGTGTTTTTGTTTTGCCTCCTCTTCTATACGCCTTTGGTACTCCAATGTTCCTCGAGCTTTCTTTCCTCTGCCTCTAGTTCAACTTTACGTCTAAACTCTTCTTCTTGATGCTTCAGGTAATCTTCAGTTGACATAAGATCAGGCTCTAGAAGGCTTCCATTGGTTGTGGCAGAAAATTCACTGCAGCAAAATAAACAGACTGGTTATGTTAAAAGCAAAATAGTGTGTGTTTGTGTGAGCGAGTAGGTGTGAGAGAGAAAAAGAGAGACAATGAGAATCGAAAGGGAGAAAAACTAAACTAGAAGAGGAAGTTACCAATATTAGCAGCTTTCTGCAATATGTAATTTCTATCGAAGAACTAAACTGAAGAGGAAGTTCTAGATAAAGAAGTCAGATGCTAGAGATGATTTTTACAAAATAGAATTCAACAGAACCTATAGCATGTGAACATTAGTTTACAGCTAAACAAAGTGATTTTTTGGCCAAACACTTCATTGAAATCCGGAAGTTCACACGTAATATATGACTCTTGTTGCTTGCAATTACCATTTAATCCGTTACCAGAAGGCTAACCAGGTGGCACAAACCCTCAGCACGAAGTCAATAGAAGATGAGAACACATTAGGGATAAGACGACGACATCCAAACATTAAGATAGGCAATTTAAATCCATCACTGAGATTGTTGTACTTTCAGTACAGAAATCTGTAGTGTTTCAAATTCAGTGTAATGCAGTAACAATTTTGTGCAATGTTTTGTGAAATACCCTGAACAAGCAAATAATGAAGCACCTAGACTTTAAACAAAATGGTCAAAATCTTTTCAGGACACCAAACTCATAGCTTGCACATGCTCGCAATTGTTATAAAAACAAGTTAACCAACATGTATCAAGATATTCAAATGATTGTAATTCCAGATTCTTAAAAAATCATTTAATCCATAGGACTAATGGAACAAGCAGTCCATTTTCCATATGGTGCCTGTTAAGTGTTGACAGAACATTGATCCAAACAGGATTTCATCAAGTAGCGGTATTGAAAGGTTAAAGAAATACAACAACTCTAACAACCAGTATACAATGTTTAATCTCAACAGAACTAAAAGAAGCAATCAAAGTGCTCGCATGCATATTTATCATGTCATGTTGTTCATGTAGATTTATAGTTTATACAAAAGCATTTTTTTTAGTTTAGACAAGCAACAAGATAACGACATTTATCTCACATTCATTCTGTTCTCACAATAGGAAAAAAAATCCCTCCATTCTATGTTTTAATGTGAAAAGACCATTACCATGAATAAATATGGCTCTTTGGCATTCCTCAGAACAAAATGCAATATCAAATAGTTTTCAACTTGAACTAAATTGCCTTGAACAACAATGGGATTATAACAATTAAGAATTTTATTGCAAATCGAATTTCCATGAGCACTCTACTCTAGTAGGTAACTTTATTATCCTTAACAGACTCTAGTTTTTTTAAGGAGCGTGAAGTCAATTCCTTTTTTTTTGGAGATCATCTTCCTGCGAACATTTTTCTGAGGCGTCTTAACAGAGATTACAAACTGCTGGTGTCCTACCAGAAGTCATATGATTCATATTGGTTGCCCTATCCTTGAATACTTTGCTTCCATCTTTCAACAGTGCTGACAGCATATACTAGTAACTTGTTAAAGTTCCAGAGCTTAATTTGTGTTATACTGTTGATATACATGTTTATGCCTAATCCACAAGTGGGTTATATTATATACGCTGCCACCTCTAGTATACCTTTCTACCACATCTACAGCATTTTGCTACAAAATCATTCATTTGAACTACTTGCTGGATGGCCCAAACCAGATGGTATTCATTGAGCATTGGGACCTTTAGGTTTGGATGGAAAACAGTACATGGTAGTCTTTCTAATTTCTTCTGGGCATACATGACATGTTCATATGAATGTGCCTAATATAACTCCAGGTGTAGGTGATGGTCTTGAAATGGTTCAAATGTACTTAAGGCTAGATCAGGACAGATTCAGCATTATGCTACGTCACTTAGATAGAAATTCAAGCAGGTTCAATTTGATTCATTTAGGATTAAAGTAATAAAAGGTGCAGATGCTAGAGAGCATCCAGTCAACCCACCTTTGCATCTGAACTGAAACTAAAGAAATAGAAGACTAGAGAGAAAAAGAACAGAAAATAGAGGGAGCAAGCGAGGGGTGGCCCAATCCCTATCTCTTTTATCTCTTGTTTTGTTCGCATAAATAGCTTCGAGCAAAGATTAGGGTTAACTGCAGATAACCCAACTCTACGATTGGGTTATCCGCAGCGGATAACCTCCCTATGAAATGCTTTCATCAGTTAACTGATAGAAGGTTAACTTTTCCATCCAAGGAAGTCACGCGTGTGGATCATTCGACCGCCTAAAGCCTGATTTCCCGTTAGCCATCTCATTTGAATTCCTCATTTAGCCTCCTCAACTCTAGTTAGTCATTCACTAATCCTCAATTAACTTTGATAAGCCGCCTACGCTACCACAATCGTTTTCCTCGTGGCTCCAATATAAGGATAATATCAGCAAGGAGAAGACAAGCAATCTGAACAGAACTTCAAATTTTCATGAATGAGTTGAGAGAAATTACAACAATACTAGTAGCTCCAGCTTATAATATTGGATGCAACAAATATAACAAGGATGACATCTTAGTTTAAGGTACCTCCACTCTTCAATCTTCAATTTTTTCTCTTCATTTTCCATCACCGCTCAAATTGGTGCAAAGGATGAGGGTGGAATGATATTCCTTGAGTTCTTGTTGGCGGATGGCATGTTCCAATTTGATGGCTTTTTAGCATGTTGAGTAGGATTTTTGTGGGCTATCAAGTGCTAAGAGTAATGTATAGAAGCAGAAAGCATGAATTAGTTTAAAACCTGGTAACAAAAAATAAGCTGGTGTCATGACCAATTCTGAAAAGGGAGGGAGTGCGTCTCAAAAATGAGTTTGTGTTCAAAATCCAATTCTCCATCGTCTCATTTTTGTGGCCATATCAGTTTTAGATGAAATGGAAATTTTGGTTCATTACAAGACAACGTGTAAAATAAACAAAAAGAACAGCAGCACAAATTATTTTATGGAAGCATACACTATCATAAGTGGATAAGTTTATTAAGTATCGCGACTCGATCAACAAGTTTATGAAGGTTCATTAATCGATAAGTCTATGAAGTGTCATAAGTCAACCATAAGAAGATGGTTAGTATAGTGGTAGTCATAGATGGATGGAGACACGAGCAATAAGCTTTTGAAGTGTCATAACTTGATAAGTTTACTAAGTGCCATAAGTCAATAAGTTAATGAAGCGGCAATGGTGGTGTCGAAAGGCTACACACATCTACTAAACAGACGCAAAGTTATTAGAAAGAAAGTCTTACGATTGTTCTGAATCTCCTGATGAAAGTTGAGTTGCTCATTAGAGCCCACAGCCTGTTAAGAGATTACAAAACATTAGATAATCAGAAACACGGCATAGAAAACTGAAGCAGACTCAAGATTATTCTAACCTTTATGTCTTTTGGTTTTCTATTATCTTTGTTTTTTTCTTATCCTTTGACTTGTCCTGCAATTGTTTTGATTCGCCTCCTTTATTGATATTCTTTTTCTCAGAAAGTGCAAGTTCTGCTAAAAAGGCTTCCCTTGCAGCATCAGACTTTTCTGCAGCATCTTTATCCACTAGGTCCTCCAAATGCAACTGCCAACAAAACCATGGATAAAAAGGTGCAAGTGCCTAGTAGAACAATATCCCATAAGCAAAAGATATAAATGTGAAACAACACCATTACGAACCCGAAGAAAAGACTTCACAAGAGGTAGAACAATTGACCGATAATCAAAAGCAGAGGCAGGCCCAAGTTTTAGCTCCAGCTGCTGCATGTTGTTGACATTCCTCATGATCTTCGCATCAATCTTGTTAAGCTGCAAGTGGAAAATTATATACTACAGTCAGCATGAATTAATCCATTAGAAATTTCCTGAACACATATTTTAGAAAAAAAGATAAAGATTATCAAACCTCCACAGATAACTGTTCCTTCTGCCTTTGGAGTGCTATTTCTATGCAGGTAACCCCTTGCTGCACATAATCATGCATCCTCCAATCATCTTCTTCCCCGCATTTCAACTCACACAAACGAGAGGTCACACCAGGTACTGCCTCCTCATACCCAAACTGAGAAACATTCAGAGTTTGTGCCTCCTTAAGAAGGTTGGAGATAGCCTCCAGCTCAAACCTAGTGCTATCGAACATCATCACATCGTTTTCCCTCTCAAGAAGCTCTGTCGTTTTCTCAGAAGAGCCTCATAGCTCTGATGCACAACAGGCTTCTCACTGTGCTTCTCCCTTTTCTTGAATTCTTCTAGGCATAGGTTCTCTACAGTCTGCAAAGCCTCATCATAGCTTAGATGCTCGCATTTCTTTTCGCACATCGACTGCAGAGCACCAAATTCCTTGTCAAGCATCTGTAGAATTTCCAAACCCTGGTGGCACTTTTCCTCTCTCGTGCGGGTCCAGGACATTAGCTCTTCACCACTTGATGGGCCTGTAAATAACCAGGAGACTACAACATCTGTATCAGGCACCCTATCTTCGGAATCATTCTTCTTTTCCTGGAATATATGGCCATCCAGGAGGAGACTTGAAGGCGGATCATAAGCAAGACTGACACCATTCAACAGGAAGTCACTCCCCTGACCACCTGCAGCAGCATCAGTAGTATCACATACAGTGGCAGCAGCAGCAGCTGAATCCCTCTCAACTGAGGAGTACCGGCTTAACCCACATGACTGTGACAGCTCCTGCAAAAACTTGAGGACTTTCCGGAGGTGAGAAGGGCCCAAGAAGCAGATACAAATGGGTGACCGGTCCAGTGGTGCATGATTCAGCAGTAAGGTGCCGGACTGGAGAGTTTGGATTTCATCCATGGCAAAATGTATTATCTTGTTCAGATGCCCAACAGAAAGGCTCTTGTGCTTCACGAGCAACTGGAACATACCCTGGATCCTTTCCAAGAGCCTGCTTCTTTCAGGATCATCAGCCAGAGGCCATCTCTGAGAGTTATCGTCAACATCTAGAAAGGAGATGGAGGAATCTGGTAAATCACTGTTCCCGCATTCAGTTGCAAAACCATTGCCCCCATTGCCATTGCCATTGCTGCCATCGCCACTGGACTCTCCCAATTGTGGTGAATGAGAAGAAGAGTCCGAGTTATCCTTAGAATTCCAATACTCCGATACACAATCCTTATCCCCAAATCCTTATCAATAACATCCCCCTCCATCAAGTGGCATTGCTCATGAGCTTCTTCATCGTGTTCAAACATTTTCACAGCAGCAACTGCATCTATAGGCTTCCAGCTATTGCCATTAAGGAGCATCTCATCCCACTCCCCTTCAACTTGTTGAGGTAACACAGCCTGCAGCTTGGCCGGAAGACTACCCATATGCTCCTGCACCACATGCTGCATATGTGAATCACTGTCCTTAAACTTCTCCTCACATCGGCAACAAACCCAGAACTTCCAAGAACCCCCATTGCCCTCAACAAACGCAAGTGCCTCCGATAACACATCTGAAGCAGACGTACCATCCTTCAAGCTATAATAATGTGCCCTCACATCTGCAACATTCACCACCATAAAACCCAGCCTCTTGTCAATGCTGATCGAGTTCCAGTAAGCCCTAACCTGCTCCATCCTCTCCCTCAGTTTCTTCAAATTCATCATCTTCCGCCGCTCAGCAATCCGCTGCTGCTGCTGCGACGAAGACAACAAAGACCCCGACTCCCCACCCAAACCTTCCTCGCCCTCATTCTGCGAATCCGACTTGTGCTGCTGCAGTATCCTCGCCGCAGCAACCCGGACTTCAATCTCCTTCCTCCGCTCTTCCGGGGTCTTTGTAGCCTTCTTAATCTCATTTGGGCGCCGGGGCGTCTGAACCAGTCTCACCTCCATCGGATCCTCATTCGACGAAGACAGCTTTCTCAAAGGAATCAACCTAAACTTCTCCTCCCCGCCTCCACTCCCCCCATTCCCAAGATTCTTCATCCAGTTAGAAATAGAAGCGATGTTCGACTTCTGAATCAGGGCTCTGAGCTCCTGATGAACATGAGCAATCCGCGCCTCGGGAGTGGACGACTTCTGCTGGGTCTCATCCTGCAGGCTCTCTTTCCCGGGATCAATCGGGTCAGAGACCAACAGCGCCCGCTCGCACTCTTGCACCACCTCATCGTACGAGTAGTTGTTGGGGTCGGCGGCGGCTCCCTCGTACACGAGATTGGCGTAGAAGTGGGCGAACTCGATGGAGTTAGGGGAAAGCAAGGTCGCCCTGTGGGCGGAGTCGATGGCGGCGCGGAGGTGGCGGACCTTGGCGTTGGGATCATCGAGCAAAGACGCGATCTTTACAGAAACAGTGCCGTGAACTCGATGGAGGAGAGGGGACGAGTCCTGGTACCGGCCGCAGGCCTCCTTCATCAATCTGAGGGCTTTGGTGTGGTTCCCGCGGCGGAGGGCGGTGAGGGCCTTTTCGCACTCGGATTTGATGGCCTCGGACGCGGCGGCGGCGGCGGCGGCGGCGGCCGGCGGTTTCTGGGTCGGATTCCGCTTCTTCCCCATGACGCTTTCTTTTCCCCCAACAGCAGCTATCCTCTCATCATCTGCACGAGTGTTTACCTAACTAAAAATAATATTTAGAGAGGGGTTTGCTTCGATTAGAGGAGAGAAAATGAGACCTTGCCCCTTTTTTGTTATAATTTATTTTAATGGAATTATATTGAGGGAAAGGGACGCGGGGTGGGGGGAACCCTAATTGATCAATTGAGGGGAGAGAGACAGAGAGAGGAGGAAGAAGACGTACCAGCGGTGAGTGGTGGTGGGGGGATCCTCAGTTGTCTGCTGTTCTCTCCAATCTGAGACAACGAGAGATTTCCATTTTTTTCTTTTTTCTTTTTTTTTTTTGGGAAAATAGGCGGTAGCCCATGTAGGATTTGAACCTAGACCCCTTACCTACTGTTAAAAGATACTTTTCCAGCCAATGAGTGTTAAAAGCATATCGTGTTGTAAAAAATTGATCGAATTTCACCGGTGAGCGACGGCAAAAAAAAATAAAATAAATAAAATAAAATTAAAAAAAAAGAAGAAAGAGGAGAATATAGGGATAAAAGATAAAAAGAGGCACTGCTCTCTCTCTCTCTCTCGCAGAAGAAAACAGATAGATAAGATTACAAAAGTTATATATGAATTATGAGAAAAAAAATTTCTTTATAATAATTTTTGAGTTATATATATATATGAATGTAAATAAGAGCTAGAGAAATTAGGAGACTTTATAAAGTTTAGATATATAAAGCAACAGAGTTGATGATTTGAAATGTGATATTATTAAAAGTTTGATTGTGCAGTAGTATTCTAGAATACTTGTCTGTAAATTTTTGTCATTTTTCTTAATTTGAGTCTAACTTTTCTTTTCTTTCTTGTTTTTCTAGATTTATGACATTAAATAGTAATATAAGTTTCAGAATAAAATAAAGTTGTTCTTTTTTTTAAATTTATCTACTTATTTTAGAAAGACCCGCTTATGAGAGAATTTTTTTGCTCTCCGCGTTTCGCTCAACGTGAGGCGAGCCGTAGAATGAAGGTGGTGAGCTGTAGAATGAAGGTGGACTCCACCAGTGGGACCCATCCAAAATCGACGGCTCACCATGCTCGGGATAAGCATGGTACGCGAATCGCGGTGAGCAAAAAAATTCTCCACTCATGACATGAAAAAGACGAAGAAAAGCTTTGAGAAAACTCTCTGTGTTTCATAGGAGCACGATTGTAAACTTAAATTGATGTTAACAAATATTGTAACACTTGAACCAGCTCGTTCCCTTAGGTTTAAAAAAAACTTTTTTTTTTTTACTGTCAACCTCGACCCATGCAATTTTGAGACCCAAATATCATTACATAATTCTATCTGTTCATAAGTTATCATTTGCTTGTGACAGCTAATTTTCATTTTTTAACACAATTTATTTCTTTTTATTTGCTCAGGTCATAAAATTACAATAAAAGAACAAATTTTCTGGTTTATAGAAATAATTTTTAATTGTAAAATGTCCTGTAACTCTCGATGAAGCCAAATAAAATGTATCCTTACCCTATCAAGAAAAAAATGAAACACATAATGAAGCAATGTGTCTATAATATGAATTTAGTCATCTCTCCTCTTAACAATGGGTTGGAAAGATCTCAATTTTTGAGTTTTATTAGAATAATAACTTTTTAATTTAATTACATCTATTTATTTTAAATAAAAAAAAAATGCATGAATGCAAGTACTTATCAAGTCTTTTAATAAATATAAGGTGTTAGATTTATTTGAATTAAATTCTAAATTAATTTGATCATACACAAGTCTAATTGGATTTATGCACCCGTCTTATAAGCCTATGTTGTTTTGACCCAATAAAAAATTGATCAAGCCTAATGGCTTAGATCTAGACTCGTTTCAGTTACACTTAGCTATTGGTGTAAATAAATTTATAAAGTGGATCTCATATATACGTGTGAAACGCGTGATATTAATCAAGGGCTTAGATCTATGATGAGTTGAATTAGAATTGGCTTGAGCTTATAAATATCATAGATTGGATTCCCTCTCCATTTCTATGACCTAATCTCTCTCTTGGAGGCCTCTCATCTCCTATAAGGATCAAGAAGGCGTCCTCGAGATCGTGCAACCTTCAGTATCCCTTTTGTGATGGAATCAATTATGCTTAAACTCTCCTTCTCTTTAATCTTGACAAAGAGTATTTTAGTTTATGTGTGGATCTTATATAGAATAATTATTAGATGACCGGGATCTACATAATTTTTTTATCTCCATCTATTAAAATTACAATATGTCACTTTATTTAATTCAATAAAAAAAATTGTGTCTCAAACAATTGAATTAAGTTGGAGAGGTTAATGAATTGTGTATATTTTTGTGAGATATTTTTTGTGTGTTATTTAATTCAGAAAAAAAACAGTTGCGCAGCATGCATGCACATGCACACACACACGCATGCATAAAGGCTATACATGCATGCGCACATGCGTGCATGTACAGACAATACACATGCAGGCGCCTGCATGTATAAAGGCTATACATGCATGTATGTGGCTATACATTCATGCACACATTCATTTTTTGACGTACAGTTGGCTGGCCCCATTCCCACCTGCAAGGTCTTCAAAGGCCATAAAGACCACCAACCTGAAGAGAAACGTGCCAGCATCAGCGACCAACAACGTGCCTTGATATCATCCACTCAGTCATTCAAAACTTAGGCCACAAACTGAACCTACCCTTCTCTCTTATCAGCACAGCACCAAACTCTCTCATTCACACAGAAGCAAGACGCTGATATCTGTCATATTGCAGCCAGCATTGCAGAAATGGCTACTGGATCAGTGGAGGAGGTGAAGGTTCTGGGGGCATGGCCGAGCCCGTTCGTCATGCGGCCGAGGATCGCACTGAATCTCAAAGGTGTCGGATATGAGTTCTTGGAAGAAGAGATAGGGACCAAGAGTGAGCTGCTCCTCAAGTCTAACCCTGTGTACAAGAAGATACCTGTGCTGATTCACAATGGCAAGCCTATATGCGAGTCCATGATCATTGTTGAGTACATCGATGAGGTTTGGGCCGATGGCAAGGCATCAATCCTTCCGTCTGATCCGTACGATCGCGCCATTGCCCGATTCTGGGCTGTTTACATCGACGACAAGGTATGTATGTAGGTACACATGCAAGTTTGTATTGTATAATTTCATTGGTTACGGAGTTCATTGTCTGTAGGTTTTAGTTTGCGATGGATTTATTGTTAACATTAAGAAATTTGATGGGTCAATATTAGCATGTAGCATTTTACTATAGACTATATTTTGGTAGGCTGTGGATGTTATTGTTTGCTATGTTCATTCTTTTTTTGCTCAAAAGAATTAAAAAAATTTTTTTTGGCCATGTTCAATTTCACCTGCCTTCTTCCTTGCATAAAAGCTACCTTGCAAGAAATTTTCAAAGAAGAAAAAATTGGGGAACTCTTTAAATCATGGCTGATGGAGAAAAATGATTCATGTCACCAGACCAATATTTTAGAGTGATACCTTTCTGCTTATTGTTATATCCATCATATAAGTAGTCTCTTTTGCTATTGATGATTAATGTCAGCAGATTATTTATGAAGCTTAACTACAGAAAATATCCTTTGCTTTCTTTTTTCAATACTTCCCTTGTTATTTTCATATTTTTCTCCAGTTTTTCCCTTCCATGCGAGGAATAATAAGTGCACAAACAGAGGAGGCCAAGGCAGAAGCAGTGACACCAGTGTACCCAGCACTTCAACTACTGGAAGAGGCCTTCCAGAACTGCAGCAAAGGGAAAGGTTTCTTCGGCGGTGACGCGATCGGGTACCTCGACATCGCTCTCGGGTGCTACTTGGGCTGGATCAAGGCGATGGAGAAGATGGCTGGCGTGAAATTCTTGGACGAAGAGAAGACGCCACTCTTGGCAGGATGGGCGGAGCGCTTCTGCGCGGACGCAGCGGTGAAGGAGGTGATGCCGGAGACTGACAGATTGGTGGAGTTTGCCAAGGTGCTTCAGGCCATGTGTGGAAAGCTGCCCCTCCTGCTAACTAGAGATTTTGCGTAGGATCTCAGCAAGTAGACTTGTTGCTAGTAATAAGTGTGATGAATGAGTGATACAGGTTGTTGATGTGTGTAATTGATGATTGTTAGTCTTCTGAGTTAAAAGCTTTTGCATTGAATTATTTGCAGAAATGCATACAAATCGTGTGAAAACAATCAAGCCCGTGCAGTATTGTATAATGAGCTAGTATTGAATATTGCATACAGATCTTGCTGCTAATAGCAAGTTTGCTGAAATAAGTATGTGAATGAGTGAAAAAGGTATTGATGTGTGTTATTGATGCTTTGCAAGTCTTATGAGGCAAAAACTTTTGCATTGAAGTATTTATGTTAATGCATACAGATCCTGTGAAAACAATCAAACACATGCAGTATTGTATAAGGAGCCAGTATTGAATATTGCATACAGATCTTGTTGCTAATAACAAGTTAGCTGAAATAAGCTTGTGAATGACTGAAAATAGGCAGTAGCCCATGTGGGATTTGCACCTAGACCTCTTGCCTACTGTTAAAAAATATTTTTCCACTTGATAGCCACTGAGTATTAAAAGTGACTAACATACCGTGTCAGCGATTAAAAACTGATCAAATTTCACCAGTGAGCGGCGAAAAAAAAAGAGAAAGAAGAGAATGAGGGGGTAAAAGAAAAAGAAAAGAGACCGGAGAGAAGAGAGGAAAGAAGAAAAGTTGAGGAGAAAGAAGAAGAATGCTGAAGGGAAAAAAAAGCGTTGCTCTCTCTTAGAAGAAAACAGATAATAAAATAACAGTATTTTATTTATTAATTATTAGAAAAAAAATTTCAATCGATTTTGATAATAATAATAATAATTTTTAATTATATATATATATAGCCTTGTATCCTTTCAAAAGGAATTGATCCCGGATCCTTCCCACTCAAATTCAACCCTCCAACATTCGAATACAAGATCCACTCCGTTGAAATTGATCTATACTATTTCAAGTATCTATAAACCAAAAATCAAGTGTTTTAAATACTTTTTGCCCATCCATCAAGCGACGCAAAATGGACGGCCGAAAGTAGTGAGTTGGTTAGATCTATGTTTTTAGACATACAAATTCTCGATCCGGCCATTTCATTATGATCTAAACATTTAAAAACCCCTATAAACTAATTTTTGTTAGATTTCAAATGTTCTACACCGTTAAACTAACCAACTCACTATTTAGGCCGTCCGTTTTTCCCCTACTTGATGGATGGGCAAAAAGTATTTAAAACACTTGATTTTTGGTTTATAGATACTTGAAATAGTATAGATCAACTTCAACGGAGTGGATCTTGTATTCAAATATTGGAGGGTTGAATTTGAGTGGGAAGGATTCGGGATCAAATCCTTTTGAAAGGATATAAGTCTATATATATATATATATATATATATATATATATATATATATATATATATATATATATATATATATATATATATATATATGAGAAAAATGTATATCAGCCCGCGGGCTGAGAGAACTCTCTCAGCCTGCGCTGACGTGGCTCAATTTTGCACCCCACTAACTTGCGGCCCGCTTATCGAAAGAAGTTAAATTACCAAATACCCTTATGAAAAGCTACTTTTTCGGTAAAAGACAGTGAATGATGCTTCTTTAATTTTTTTTATCTGATTTGATATTTAATGATTTTTAATATAGTCGCAGTACTTATGAGAACTGCTACCACGGTCGCAGTCTTTTCTAAGGACTGCTACCAAGGTCGCAGTCTTTTTCTGAGGACTACTACCAAGGTCGCAGTGTTTTTATGAGAACTGCTACCACGGTCGCAGTCTTTTCTAAGGACTGCTACCAAGGTCGCAGTCTTTTTCTGAGGACTGCTATCATGGTCGCAGTGTTTTTATGAGAACTGCTACCACGGTCGCAGTCTTTTCTAAGGACTGCTACCATGGTCGCAGTCTTTTTCTGAGGACTGCTACCAAGGTCGCAGTCTTTTTCTGAGGACTGCTTTTTCTGAGGACTGCTACCAAGGTCTGCTACCAAGGTCGCAGTCTTTTTCTGAGGACTGCTACCAAGGTCGGTAAAAGTTGTGAGGGAGGGTATTTTTGGAAATTACAATGTTGAGGTGACTGGCATTAAATTGGGCGGGATTTTACAAGATTTTGCCCGCCAAAATTATTACAGATGTGGGGCGGTGATGTTGCCACGCCCGCAGGCTGAGAAAACTCTCTCAGCCCGCGGGCTGAGGTACAGTAAGCCCTATATATATATATATATATATAAAAGAAGGACTAGAGAAATTAGGAGACTCTATAAAATTTAGATATATACAGTGACGGAGTTTGATGATTTGAAATGTGATGTCATTAAAAGTTTGATTGTGCAGCAGTGATAATTTGGTGGTGCCCTCTAGAATACTTGTCTGTAAATTTCTGTCATTTTTGTTAATTGAGCCCAACTTTTCTTTTCTTTTTCTATGTATATGACATTAAATAGTAATATAAGTTCAGAATAAAAATAAAGTTGTTCTTTTTATTATTTGAGAAAAACCCACTCATGAGAGAATTTTTTTGCTCATCGTGCCGTAGGATGAAGGTGGGCTCCACCAGTGGGACCCACCACCCGTTGAGCGAAACGCGGTGCGCAAAAAATTTCTCCACGTATGACGAAGAAAAGCTTTGAGAAAACTCACTTTATTTCTGTTGCGCGCGCTTTGGTAACAACCTCCCTGAGGAATCCACCAACCAGGCAGAGACAGATGTCGCTGAAGATGTACCCAACACGACAAGAACAGAGAAATAATAGAGAAAAGCAATCAACACAGTATTTAACGAGGTTCGACAATCTGCTTACGTTCTTGGGCAAGGGAGAGAGATTTTATTGATTCAACAATAAATTACAAACTAATGCAGAGGGATACTTGAGGGATCTTCCTCTTTTTATTTATTTTACACATAAGATCGTGAGGAGCTTAGAGGTCTAACCAATGCAGGCCTACCAAAGAGACACCCGCCGGGGACCTAGAATGAAGGTTTCTCTTTTTATTTTATTTTTCTAGGATTTCTTTTTGTGTTGATTTTGTTTCTTTGTTTATATTATTTTGGCTATATCTACTGTTTCTTCTTTATTCATTTCCTTTCTTATTTCTTGGCAATCCTTCTCATGAAATGAGTTTATCAGTATACTTTATTTTAATAAATATTTCAAATTAGATTAGTGTTGGTATTCAATTTTGTGCTTATGTTTTACGCGCTAAAGAATTGTGGTGTCAAATAATCCCTTGCCACTGTAAGTTTTCCTTTTGAAATGTAAGTTGTGATGAAAGATATATTATTAAAATAAAAGCTACGTGTCAGTTCATTGTCATAAAAGTCTTTTATGGACAAATTTTTGAAATAAACATAATTATAAAAATAATTATAAAAACAATCTTATATCAAAATATTTACAAAAATCGACCTCTCCCCTTCCACGCTGGCATCACATCATCCAGCGGTCGGCTGTGGCCACCAACATGACGGGAAAGTGAGGTTTAAAAAGTTCCGGCCTTGTCAAGGCCGAACATCTTTTTAAAGGTGTCCGGCCTTATCAAGGCCGAACTTCTTTGGAAGGCATTTTGAAGTCCATGAAGTCTAGCCTTCGGAAGGCCGGACTCCAACACTTAAACTCAAAAAAAAAAAACTCGCTAACAGAGAGCTGATGGTCTCTGTTAGTGGGACGTTTATAGAGTCCGGCCTTACCAAGGCGGACTCTGTTGCCTAGTTAAAATAAAAAAAAAAGACCCAATATAAAGCCCCCAGCTCGCCCCCCTCTAAGGGTCTGTTTGGTTGTCGTAACTGGCCGTAATTCGTAGTTGTAATTGGTAAAGTCTTTTACAATTATAAATGAGTTACATGTATGTAAATTTTACGGTGTTTGGTTGGTATATAAAATTGTAAAGTGGGAAAGTGTATTGTACTTTACGGTGTTTGGTTGTCGTAATATATAAGTCGTAAGTGAAAAAGTTGACCACAAAATTAACTATTTGGTGATTTTAAAAGTTTTAATACTGCAAATAAATATTAAAAAAGTTAAATATTAAAAATTTTAATATTAATATAAAAAAATAATACAAATTTGTATGACCACAAAATTAACTGTAATTGGGCTGTAAGTGAGTGGTAACTGGGTTGCAAGTGAGTGTTTGTTGAGTTACGTAAGTCTTTTACGAATTACGGTCCAAACAAACGCCGTAGTTGTAACTGGGTAGTAAGTCATTTACGAATTACGGAGTTTTACACGAAACAAACGACCCCTAATACTTCACCGCTCCCCCCCCCCTCTCTTCTCTCTCTCTCTCTCTCTCTCTCTATAAAAGACCCTAACTTACTCTCTTTACATTTAGCCGTCGCCCCCCCCCCCCCCCCGCCGCCCAAGGTAAGCCCCCCCTCTCCCTCTCTCTCCCCCCGGCGCTCTCCCTCTCTCTTCCCCTCTCCCCTATCTCTCAGTCCCCACTTTCTCACTTTTCATCTTTCTCACTTTCCCTCTCTCTGGTCCCTCTCCCTCTCTCTGAGCTCTCTCTCCTATTATCTCCCTCTCTCTCTATTGCATTTTTTTAAATTAATTATAATATTTTTTGTGTAGAAATTATGTAGTAATTGTGTAGAAATTATTTATTGTTTGTGTAAAATGTTAGATTTATTTCTGTAGAAATTATTTATTGTTTGTGTAAAATTGTTAGATTTGAGCTAATATAGTTTTATTATGTGTTGGATTCAGCTTGAATATGTGTTTTGAGTTTGTGCATTGATATGTTAAGTTGAATTAAAATTGTGGACCAGATATATTGAGATTGAGATGTGTTGAAATTCAATTAAGTGAGACTGAATCAAAGGACGGTTTTTGTATCGTCTAGAAATCTGTTTTTACAGATTCTGGTGTTGTATTCCGCTACAGGTTTTGATGCAGCTGTAAATATAAGTGCGGCCTTGGCAAGGTTGCATTTTTTTGCAAAGGGACCAAAAGTCCAGCCTTGCCAAGGCTGGACTTCAGAACAGTGCCCAAAAATAGTCCGACCTTAACACACTAAACGCGGTTAAGTGTTGGGGTCCGACCTTATCAAGGACGGACTTCTAAGATTGGTTCTAAAGAAGTCCGACCTTACCGGCCTTACTAAGGCCAGACTTCTTAAACAACATGTAAAGAAGTCCGACCTTGTCAAGGCCATACTTCTCTAAACCCCCTCCCCGTCACGTTGGCGGCCACAATCGATCGTTGGCCGACGTGGCGCCAGCGTGGAAGGGGAGAGGTCAGTTTTTATAAATATTTTGGTATAAGATTGTTTTTATAATTATGTTTATTTCAAAAATTTGTCCGTTTTTCATAGACTTCAATAATGTCTTGTGTACATTTTCTTGCATTTGATCTCACACTTGATGTTTTTTAAAAAAAGTGAATTGTAAACTTTTTTTCGAGTTTACCTAGGGATTTGATATATATGTTTTATTCGCATGTTCGAATTGTATTATTGTTAAAATATAAATAACTCAATTATTACATTAATTTCAAAGTTTGATACAGAAATATAGACTTTAATATGATATAAGAACAGCTTTGGTTCAATTTTCAGCGAGTTCGTATTAAAAATTGAATTTTAACCAAAAAAAATATCGCTATCGAAAAAAGCCCAAGTTTCGGTTCATGAAAAAAACGCTCGACCCGCGGGAGCATGTTAAAATATAAATACAACAACCCTTACCTAACTTCAGAGCTTTGGTACAATAGTAAGAAATTTAATATGTTAAACTATAAATCCTCAACGCTCACCTTAACTTCGAAGTTTAATGTAGTGACGGAGATTTAATTATGATATCAGAACAACTCAAATTCAAATTACATAGGACGCGCAGTTAAAAAGTGAATTTAAAATAAAATATATCGTCATCGCGAAAAGCTCAGGTTTCAGCCCATAAAAAAGTCACTCGACTTGCAGGGACATGTTAAAATATAAATGTTCAATTCTCACTTTAACTTTAAAGTTTTTTGATGCAGGGACATAGATTTTAACAATCGTAGACATAAATCAGGAATTCTCAACAGTTAAGAATTATTCCACAAATTCTCTCGTTACAGCAAGTCATGCATCATAGTGCACGAGATTGCAAATATAACAAATCTACAAGTTTCTTTGCAGAAAACTTGGATGACTTGACAAGAACTTAAGACTTCAACCTCTAGTGAAAAAACAAGTTTTCAAACACCGAATTTTCTGTGTTACAAAATTCAAAGAGATCAAATTTGCAGGTCTTTCATCAAGATCATCAATCCAAGAAACGAGAGCTAGCATATCACTTAATAAAACAAGCTCAAAGTCAAATATATGCAAAAACTAAGAACTATTCTCCACTGATTCTAAAAAATCACATAATGGAGACTTAAACTTGAGATGAAGGCTTAAAGCTCATATCGAGTCTTAAGATGAAGAGTTAAAATGAATCCTTCCCTAATATTTGAACAATGTACCTTTTTTTTTTATCTCTTTTATGGTTTCTGGTGAAAGCTGTTGAATCATTGTTGTTGGGTTGTGTCTCGTATCCGGATTAATATCGATGCCGACTTTGTGTCCCACACGTTTTTAGATCAGGATTATTTAATGATGTGAGTTATTGCTAAATAATAGATAGTGTTAGGGTTTTTTTGCGAGACTATATATGTCTCTTATGTGTGAGATGAGAGATGGTGATTTTGAAAAAGATGTGAGACGAGATGAGAGAGACAGTGAGGTAGAGAGATAGTTGATTTTCTCGTAAACGTTGTATGACTCCTCTTTCACAGTAGATCTCATATTTCTTCCTCGTAAACGTAGGTCGAGGTTGGATGTCGAACTATATTAAATTTGATGTTCTTCTTTTTTTGTATTTGTGATTTCTTATCTTGTGTTTTTAAGATTATCGATCTCACAACGTGTTGAGATCATCGATTGGGTACTCAAATCCAACAATTGCAAATTTGCAATATCCTTTTCACCTCTTTCAGTCTACAATGTGTAAACAGTGTTTGAGTTCACCTAAGCGTTGAGCTCACTGCAACATTTTGTTGTGCTTTTTTTTCTCCTTTTGATGGAAATTCGTTGTCTCTTTTGAAAGCTTGAGTTAAAACTGTCCATATATGATCTCAATCAATGAGGTTATATAACAAGAAAGCTTTTGATTCTGATTTTAAGTGGAAAAATTTCATCAGAATTATGAACGTTGTTATGTACTTTCCACGTCGAATTTCCACAGGAACAAGTACATCCTAATTAAATGTTTTTTCCTCTCAATAATTTTTTATATATATGTTTTTTTTTTGAAAAAGCTAACTAAATTTAAAGTCTTTGAACTTCTTATATTATTATAAAACGTAGATTGACTCTCTTATAATATGTGTGTGACTCACACACATGAACCGAATTCGTGCACCCATGACTCTCACCATCAACCGCGGCCCAACAAAAACAAAAACCAAAAGGTTCATCAGTACATCCGATGAGATCCATGGACCAGACGTTGCCACCTCACCAATCCGCGAGGATGCAAAGCATCCAATCACCCTGGCTGCTTTCTCCTATTTAGCCCAACCCTCATCTTTCTTGTCTTTCTAGAACCTCACGTCTCAAACTCATTGGGACTCAAATCCTTGGTCTTGTTCATTTTGGTTGTCTCACTTGTAGCGTGTAAAACAGAGATGATACATTTCTGGCATCATCAACATCATCTTCTTTGTGGTCGCTAAAGTTCTTGAAGAGAGTTCCGTGGCGTCTCAAATGTATTAGGGCACTGCAATGGGTTGTTCACTAGGAATGGGTGGCATCGGGAAAATGAGAGCTCAAAGTATGAAATGCTAACTTTATTTTCAGTTTTGTCCATCGGACCAGCAGCGCACTCACCGGCGCTTTCACCAAGAGCATCACTTTGCCGATGCTCCTCTTGTCCTCTGATCTTCTCGCTTTCCATATCGGATCTCTTGGCTGCTCCTTCTCAGCTCCTCTTGTCCTCTGATCTTCTCGCTGGCCATATCGGATCTCTTGGCTGCTCCTTCTCTCTGTGACGGATTACTGCATCCACATATTTAGGGCCGTATTGTTTCGTTGCAAAACGTCGCAAGTCGTAAGTCGTAAAATGAGAATGGAAAAAGTGAACTGTAGCAGAGAAAATATATTGTGTTTTACGGTGTTTGGTTGATAAAGTGAAATGTAAATGGAAAAGTATATTGTGTTTTACGGTGTTTGGATGATAAAGTGAAAGTGTAAATGGTAAAGTATATTGTGTTTTACGGTGTTTGGTTGGTAATGTAAAATTGTAAGTGGAAAAGTTGACCACAAAATTAACTGTAGCAGTGATTTAAATATTATAAATACTATTAAATTAAATCTACTATTGCAAATTAAATTGTATTAATAAATTTGAGATTAAAAATTAATAATCTTAATATTTTATTTATAACAATAATATTAATAAAATATTAGTATAAATAGTAAAATATTACTAAAATATTAACTAAATAAATAATATTAAATTTTAAGAAAATCTAAAAAAACCTTAATAAAATTTTAAGAATACTAATAAAATATAAATATTAAAAAATGTTACAAAAATAATAAAATATAGTTATAATATTATAATATTAAAAATACTTGAAAATTATTATAATATAAATTTATTATAATATAAAAAAATCTTACAAAAATAATAAAATATAGTTATAATATTATAATATTAAAAATACTTGAAAATTATTATAATATAAATTTATTATAATATTATTGTAATATTATAGAAATATAAAATTAACAAAATAAAATATAATTATAATTTAATAATAAATTATCATTATAGTATTATTATACTGAATTATTATTACAATATTAACATAATAAAATATTAATATAATTATAAAATATATTATGATATTAATAAAGTAATTTTTATATTAAAAAATAAATAATTAAACATATAATAATTTTATATTAAAGTATAATATTGTTATATTAATAAAATATTAACTCTAAATAAAATAATAAAAAATGGAATAAGTATTAATAAAATAATAAAGCATTAAATAAAATAGTAAATAAAAATAGTAATTAAATAGTAAAATATTAAATATTAAAACAATATTAAAAACAATAAAAAAATTAAAATTAAAAATATAAAATAATTAAATAATTAAATAAGAAATTGAACACTATTTAAAATATTAAATATTTAATAATATTAAATTATATATTGATTATCAAGTAACTGTTTTGAACTGTAAGTGTACTGCAAGTGAGAGTTACGTGACCACAAAATTAACTGTAGCAACTGCAAGTGAAAAAATATGAGTGTAAAAGTGATATTTACATGACCACAAATTTAACTGTAGCAACTGCAAATGGGAAAAGAAGAGTTGCATTTTGCAACTTGTTTTTCAGCGAAACAAACAACGGAAAATGGAAAAGAAATTTTACGACTTGCGTTTTGCGACGTTTTGCAGGGAAACAAACACGCCCTTAGTCATACCGGCATCTCCAGTGCTGAAAAAAGTTTGTGAAAATTACATCTTTAGTGTTCTGAAAAAGTTTGTGAACAAATCTGTAAGGCTCGCCTATAGGACCTGTATCATTAACACTTGGCATATCAAACATATTTAAAGCACCGTGTGTGGGGTCTTAGACATGTCCAAGATGGAGATTGTTTCAGCAATCCCAGCATAACCGACAGCAGCTCCTTATTGTTGGAGAGAGAGGAAATTACCATGGAGTTGTCGTCAGGATTGCCAAGTGTTGTCGAAGATCGCCAAGGTAGTCGATGACGAAAGGCAAAGGGGACAACAGCAGGAAACAGCAGCAGCAGAAAAACAGGCAGGTCGGTCAACCGGTTCGGTCGACCGACATGCACAGCATGCACAGGGTCTTAGGCGGTCGACCGGGCGGCCGACCGAAATACCCTGACTGTAAAGAGCCAAACTCTCTGTTAATTTCGGTCGGCCGACCGGGTCGACCGGAGGGGAGGTCGGTCGACCAGCCGGTCGACCGACAGTCGGGTTTGGGCAAAAATCTGCTGTTCCGCAAATTGCGGAACAGCAGGGTATTTAAGTTGCTGTTGGGTTTTCTAGGGTTTAGTACCTGCGAAAAAAGGATTAGCTAGAGCTCTCTTGCATTCAAAGAGGCTGCTAACTATTGTAATCATCTTCCTAGTAATTAATCTCTTCATTTGATTGCCCGAGGACGTAGGCATTGAGGCCGAACCTCGTTAGATCGTGTGTTTGCGATTTGTGTGTTCTTCTTGTGTTTGTTGGGTGTTCTTTGTGCTTGGAGATCTGTGGGATTCTCTATTGGTTGTTGTCATCGGCGCACAACAAGTGGTATCAGAGCTTCCAAGTTGCGCTTGGGATTTCTGAGGATTCGAAGGGCTCGAGATCGGATCCGGTGGAGATCGTGTGTCGATCTTAGATCGGAGGTATTGGTGTTCGAGGAGATCGTGTGTCGATCTCAGAAGGACTCAAGGAGGGCTCGTTGAATTCGTGATGGAGTAGATCCGGAGAGAAACTCAATCTAGGGTTTCAAGGGACAGGTAAAAATCATATTTTTTATCTGGGCAGAGATCTATTTCAAGTTGGTTGTTCTTCCGCGTAGATAGAGGATCAGGGAAATCTCAATGGCAGAAGAAATTGCATCTGTTAGAACAATGAACTCTCACCCAAGGATTGAAGTTGTTAAGTTCAATGGCACTAATAACTTCGGTATGTGGAGATGCGAGGTTATGGATGCGCTGAACGCATCGAACCTCGAGGATACTCTCCTATTGGAGAGGAAGAAGAACACGACCACTGATGAAGAGTGGGCGAAGATGAACAGGTCGGCATGTGGCTTGATACGTTCATGCTTGACACAAGACATAAAATATCTTGTGCAACATGAGACGTCGGCGAAGCATCTGTGGGAAACCCTTGAGAAGAAATACCTGAAGAAGAGTGTAGAGTCCAGGTTGCAGCTTAAGAGTAAGCTGTATCAGTTTCGAATGAAGAAGGGGAGCACAGTGAATGAGCACATCAACTGATACACAAAGCTTCTTACAGATCTGATAAATGTGGATGTCGTGGTAGAAGAGGAAGACAAGGCGGTCATTCTCCTGAACTCACTCCCACCGGAGGAGTATGAGACATTCACTATGACGTTTATCAATGGTAGGCAGACCTTGGACTACCATGAGGTGTCATCTGCACTGATGAGTTATGAGACAAGGAAGAAGGAGAGACATCCTTCTCAGTCAGGGTCATCGGCAGAGGCATTGGAAGTAAGAGGCAGGGGTTCATCAAGGAAGGGCAAGGAGGTTAGAGGAAGATCGAAGTCCAGGCCGGGCTTCAGGGATCTCAAGAGAAATCAGTGCGCTTTCTGTAGAGAGATTGGGCACTGGAAGGTAGACTGTCCAAAGTTCAAGGGAAAGAAGAAAGAATCAAAGTCTGAAGCAAATCTCGCAAAAGTGGTAAAAACTGCAAGCAGAAAATCACAGGCAGATGGATCAGATTCAGATTCTTCAGTGTTCTCTTTTTCAGTTACTACTCCCATCATAGGCTACTCGGGTGAAAACGAGTGGATCTTGGACACAGGTGCAACATATCATGTATGTCCTAATCGAGACTGGTTTACCAGCTTTGAGAAGTTGGAAGGGTGTTCGGTCGTCATGGGCGATGATCATCCGTGCATCATGGAGGGTGTTGGCACTATTCCAATAAGGATGTTTGATGGGATGGTGAGGGAGCTGAAAGAAGTGAGATATGTACCTCAGCTGAAGAGGAACTTGATCTCTGTAGGAGCTTTGGAATCATTGGGCCTTGGAGTGTCTATTAAGGAGGGAGTTCTTAAAATGACAAAGGGTTCGATGGTGGTGTTGAAGGCCGATCGCCGGAACAACTTGTACTACTTGAAGGGTAGTACAGTGACAGGGCAGGTGGCAGCTTCTACCAGTCAGAAGGAAGATTCAACCCGGCTATGGCACATGAGGCTGGGACATGCAGGGGAGAAATCATTGCAAGCTCTTGTGAGGAAAGGGTTGCTGAAGGGTGCCGAGACATGCAAGTTGGATCTCTGTGAACATTGCATCATCGGCAAGAAGACCAAGGTGAAGTTTGGCACAGCTTCACACTGCACAGAGGGTATTCTTGACTATGTTCACACGGATGTATAGGGACCTACCAAGACTGCATCGATTGGAGGTAACCACTATTTTGTGTCGTTCATCGATGACTATTCTAGGCGCTGTTGGGTGTACACTATGCGACACAAAGATGAAGTCCTAGAACTGTTCGTGAAGTGGAAGGCTAATCTGGAGAGAAGCACGGGAAGGAAGGTCAAGGTCCTCCGTTCTGATAATGGAGGAGAGTACAAATCAGATCCTTTCCTACAGCTATGCCTTGATGAGGGCATAGAGAGATACTTCACTGTAAGAGAGACTCCGCAACAAAATGGGGTGGCTGAGAGGATGAACCGAACTTTGCTAGAGAAGGTTCGGTGTATGTTATCCAATGCAGGACTGCCAAAGAAGTTTTGGGCTGAAGCTTTGGCGTATGCATGCCACCTCGTCAATAGGTTGCCGTCGTCTGCAATAGGGGGGAAGACTCCTCTTGAAGCTTGGTCAGAAAAAGCTGCAGTGGACTATGATTTGTTACGGGTCTTCGGATGTCCAGCCTACTACCATGTCAGAGAAGACAAGTTGGACCCAAGGGCAAAGAAAGGGATGTTCGTTGGCTTCAAGCGAGGAACCAAGGGGTTCAAGATTTGGGACCAAAAGGACAACAAGTTCATACTCAGCAGGGATGTCACGTTCGATGAGGCTTCTTTGATGAAGCCTACGGTCTCTCAGCAGGTGGAGACCAGCAAGACCAAGGAGCTATTACAGCAGGTGGAGAGTGATGCAGATCCACCATCTCTAGAGGTTTCAGTATCAGTTCGGATCATTCCTGAGGTGACACAGGGAGGTGATCGAGAAATTGAAGAAGATGCTGAAGATGTTGAAGAGGGTCAGGAGCAGGTCATGGGTACTGTTCCAGATCCTACTGCAGTTGAAAGACCACGTGTAACGCCCCGATCCTGTCGGATACGGAGACATTACTGCAACGTATATACGCAAGTCAGAAGTACCTTCACGTATATACGCTAAGCATCAGTACAGGCAAGAATCAGAGTGCGGAAGCAAGTGGTGCATTATACATTCCAACATATGAGTACAATTACAAAGTTATCACCAGAGGTGATCCAATATTACATGAATATTACATCACTGACGTGCGCAATTGCGAGATTACAAGCAGATGTACATGGATGAATAGTACAAAAGGGCACTCACGAGTTTACTAAAGGAAACTCGAGAGGCACACAGGGGGCCTGGAAAGATAAGACTCTGGACGGTCTGCTGGAGATCCACGCTACCGCTGCGCCACTCTGATCAGCAACTGGGAGAATCCACACGCTCCAAGCTCCATGACCTGGACATGAGGATCCAGGGGAGTCAGATGAAACTCCCCAGGCGAGTGGTGATACAAAAGCCAAGTGGCGAGCATAGGTAAGCATGCAGGAGCAAGTAGATATCAAGCAGGAACTACTCATGGTCTGATAAGAGAAGAGAAGGTAAAGTAGATAGGGCAACACCAGATATCTCCTAAACTAACATAAAACCGATAAAACCGAATAAAACCGATTACGAGCAAAACCGATTGTACAAGCTTAGGTCACGGCCCCATGAGACTAGTACTTCGAAGGAATAATCCAAACAAGGAAACCCTCATCTATATACCTTTGTCTCATGTCACCGTAATCCGAGCGCGTACAACCCGAGTTACAAAACCACAGCAAATTGCATATTCGTATTTTATTATAATTGGGGCCGCCTAAGTTCCAAGCTTCAGTATGTGTCCCATTCCCACATACTTCCACTCACAACTTATATAGCCAGTTATTTGGAAACTGATAAAGTTCGATGAATCATGTTCTGGATGGGCCCCGTACATGCCCGGGACAACGGTTCAGGAGTATCCGGTGCTGAGCCGGAACGTACCGCTAGGTACCAGGACTTATGGACGCCCGAACAGGAATAGAGTATCGCAGATCCCATAGAAATAGGCCTAGGGCGTGTGCATACCCGGCAGGAATAATCAGGAGTAGGGGTGCCAGTACACCCCACGGAATCCCTGGTGGCCGCCAGGAGATCCCCAAGTATTTGGCCACGCGTGACTCGATAGTGCCACCATGAACATGATTAATCAGGGCCCATCAGTTTCCCCCAAACCAGGTGCAAGTTGTTTATTATAACTTATCAATATTAACAGATTACGGGAATAACGGGTCATGACAGGAAATGGCCCTACAGATTCAAGAGGTGGCCCCCACAGATTCAAGAGGTGGCCCCACCGGGTACGGTGTGGCACTTTGTTCCATGTGGCACTTTGTTCTGAGGGGATGGATTCTAGAGGTGGCCCCACAGATTCAAGAGGTGGCCCCCACCGAATATGGTGTGGCACTTTGCTCCGTGTGGCACTTAGTTCCATTCAGGATAACAGGTCAGGATTCCCGTAATGTGATAATCACAAGTCAAGTATTAATATAACAGGGTACATAACAGGCATAACAGGAGGCAGGTAACCAATCATGTCAAGAGGTTGATATTAGTCCGGTGGCAAGTCATGTCAGGTGATATACATGTGTTAAATAGTATCATGTAATGACAAGTAGTATAAACAGGAGACAGGCATTAGCATGTAGTAAAGCAGTAGCTGAGCACAACTAAGCGGAGCTGAGCAAGCTGGAATACAGACAGCAAGCAGGATTTATCCTGGAGCGTCTGGCAAGGTTACCGGGACAACTCGGCTTAAAGTGCGAGTAGAAAATCCGGCAGCATCTCGCCTAGACGAATCTAGTGACAAAGCGCTGAACGCTGATCATGATGACCAGGCGGAGCCGAAGACCTGACGGTCCCAATCACTTCCCTTTCGGAACAGTGAGTGACCGGAGGCTGAACACCGAGAGACCTGCCAGCCCCAATCACCTCTCTTTCGAGACAGTGAGTGACCGGAGGCTGAACTGAGAACCTGACGGTCCCAATCACGTCTCTGACGAGATAGTGAGGAACCGGAGGCTGAAGCATGGAGAGACCTGCAGTGTTAGTACCACATGTTATAAAGCAGCAAGTACATCACAGGCATGGTATATGTACAGGAATGAAACTACCCTAGTACAAGCATTCGTCACAGAGCAATACATGTCCAGTCATTGGCACTCGGCCATACACAAATACAGGGACTCAGCCCAATACATGATACATGAATACATGAAGGGAAACGCATATCGACCCGACGAAGCGGGGAAACCCAAAAGGAGGCGAGAGCGAGAACACTCGCCTAAATCACTGGAAAGCCGGAAAGTCTGGAATCCATGGAACTTGCGTACGCGCCAATAATATATATAATATAAATATTTGGGGAAGGAGGAGACACAGGGAGACGCAGGTTTGACAGTGAGACGCGAGGGTCACAGACGCGGGAGTCGACAGACGCGAGATAGCAGACGCGGGGTTCGCGTCGCGGAAAGTACCAGACGCGGAAATCACAGACGCGGGAGTCGCGTTGCGAAGATACCACAAACGCGGGGTTCGAGACCCGCGTTCAAATCAGGGCACGAGGGGAACGCAGACGCGGGGTTCGCGTTGCCGGAACAACAGACGCGGGAATAGCAGACGCGGGGATCGCGTCGCAGAGATGCCACAAACGCGAGGCTCGAGGCCTGCGTTTAAGTCAGGGCATGAGAATGCAGACGCAAGGATAAACTCCGCGTCACGCCAACAAGGACAGAACACAGACGCGGGCACTTAGCTTCGCGTCATGACAATACAGAAACGCGCGGAGCGCGTCAAGGGGTTGCCCAGACGCGGGGTTGAGATCCGCATCAGGAAACAAACAGAGAGAAGGAAAGGTGATTCCTTTGCTGTGCCCGACGAAGGGAGGTTCGGCCCCAATCCAAAAGGAGGGTACCGGCCCTAAGTCTTGCCAACGGAGAAGAACGCGGCCCCAATCCAAAAGGAGTGGCCGGTCCTAAGTCTCACCAACGGAGAAGGACGCGGAGAGAGAGAGAGGGAGAGAGAGAGAAAACAGGGAGAGAGAGGACAATTCATGAGAGAGAAAGAGAGGACAGGAGAGAGAAGGAGAGTGAGAGTTCACAGGAGAGAGAGAGAGAATGAGAGAGAGGGAAAGTCCCAGGAGAGAGAGAGAGTGATCCAGGGAGAGAAGAGAGAGGGAAGCAGGAGAGAGAAAGGGAGAGAAGGGGCTTTGCCCCTCTCTGGCTCCCGCACACAGCGCCCCCAAGAGGGGCGCTCGGCCTGGCCGCCGGCCAAGTGGCGGCGCCGGGCGGCGCCGGCCACCGGCAGAGGAAGGAGGGGGCGGCTGCCCCCCCTCAACAGAACAGAGGAGGGGGCTTTGCCCCCTTCCTGCAGAGAGAGAAAGAGAGGGGCTTGTCCCCTCTCAGATCAAGCACAGGGGCCCAGGTGGGCCCCTTGGCCGCCCGCGACCGCCGGCAGGGCGCCGGCGGCGCCGAGTCCAGGGGTGGCTCCGGCCACCCCAAAGGGAAGTGGGGAGTGGGTTTGTGGTGGTGGGTTTGGTGGAGTTTTTGTGGAGAAAGGGAATGGAGGTGGTGGTGGTTTTGTGGTCGGTGGTGGAGGAGAAAGAGCTAGGCCGGAGTTGGGGGGGGTCCTCGCCGGCGACGAGGTGCCGGAGGTGGTGGCCGGTGATGGGGTCGGCTGGGCTCTCTTGGAGGAGATGAGGAAGAAGAAATAAAGAGAAGAGAAGAAGAGAGAAAGAAAGAAAAGGAAAAGAAATAAAAAAGAAAAAGAAATAATGATGGGGGAATGATTGATGGGAAAGGGGTAGGTGAGGGGGTGTGGTGTCTCCCACGTGGGGGGAGTGGGCTGCTGGGTTGTTGGGAGAAGAGAAAGGAAAGAGAAGAAAAGACAAGATTGAAAGAAAATAATAATATTATAATATAGTCGCGAAATTCGACTGCTCCAGAATCCTTCCGAAAAATCCTCAAAAATAGCAAATATTATTCTAAGATGTTTGGTGAAATCGGATTCGAAAAATATAATGTAGTTTTCAAAATAAAAATCCTGGAATCTTCCGGCGATACCGGTCGATACCGACACCGGTGGAATTTTCATAAATTCGTAAAATCCTCAGAAAAAGTATTTAGATAGGAAATGTGATTTTAAGAAACAATGTCTAAAGACACTTTTAGTAATTCCAATTAGTTTATAAATTAAAAATCTGGGAATCGGTCAGCGGCACTGGTCGACACCGGTTTTGAAGATTTACAACTAAATTCAGGAAAATTCCAGAAAATCATAGAAAATCTAGAATATTGGAAAATGATGTTCAAAACTGAAATCGGTCAAATCGGATTAGTAGAAAGACCAAATCGAGTAATACCCTAGGATCGGGCCCTTGGTTCAGACTAGGGCTGACTCCGAGTCCACGAATCCAAATCCAAGACAAAACAATCATATAAAGAATTCATAATACAAAACAAATACAGGAAGCAAATCGAAAAATACGATCGAAAAATCTGAATACGCAACTAAGTACGTATTCCGGAAGCGGGGTGTTACATTCCATCCACCTTACAAAAAATTGCGTCCTCGCAATTTCGATAAGGGGTAAAATGAACACAAGGGGACAAGGGTGGAATTATACCAATTAAGATATGACACACTATAGGTAGGGCTCTCAAGTTGACTGAACAACAATCAGAATATAGACATCCTCTGCACTTCCGGCTGTATAAATCTCCGAACGATGCCAAATAATACTGACTGATCACACAGCTTTGCATTAGAATTCCCGCTGTACTGCATACTTAATGTCGCTCTGAGAATAAGCCAGAATACTGAGGATAAGAAAACTCTGATAATACCGAGCATAATAAAGAAGACCGATAATTAAGAATTCCGAACACCAGGCATCGATCACTCTGGAAGATATAACCGAGAATATAGAATACCCGAACTTCAAAGAGTTGGCCGAAGAGATCATGTCATAGCTTCATTCAGAACCAGCCACTACCTCTCTAGTCTATTCATATCTTAAATTGATATAAAGGCTTCATAAAACCAAAACAGGAGATTTATGGAAAGGATTAGGAATCAAAGGAAAGATAATCAAGAAAAATAGATAACTCTGCACTTGTAGTTGGAATGTATAACCAAGACTCATGCATTCCAGTTGCAAATTTCTTTACCATTAATTTGCCGTCTGGACGTACTGAGGATGTAGAGCCTAAGCTCTGATACCAACCTGTAACGCCCCGATCCTGTCGGATACGGAGACATTACTGCAACGTATATACGCAAGTCAGAAGTACCTTCACGTATATACGCTAAGCATCAGTACAGGCAAGAATCAGAGTGCGGAAGCAAGTGGTGCATTATACATTCCAACATATGAGTACAATTACAAAGTTATCACCAGAGGTGATCCAATATTACATGAATATTACATCACTGACGTGCGCAATTGCGAGATTACAAGCAGATGTACATGGATGAATAGTACAAAAGGGCACTCACGAGTTTACTAAAGGAAACTCGAGAGGCACACAGGGGGCCTGGAAAGATAAGACTCTGGACGGTCTGCTGGAGATCCACGCTACCGCTGCGCCACTCTGATCAGCAACTGGGAGAATCCACACGCTCCAAGCTCCATGACCTGGACATGAGGATCCAGGGGAGTCAGATGAAACTCCCCAGGCGAGTGGTGATACAAAAGCCAAGTGGCGAGCATAGGTAAGCATGCAGGAGCAAGTAGATATCAAGCAGGAACTACTCATGGTCTGATAAGAGAAGAGAAGGTAAAGTAGATAGGGCAACACCAGATATCTCCTAAACTAACATAAAACCGATAAAACCGAATAAAACCGATTACGAGCAAAACCGATTGTACAAGCTTAGGTCACGGCCCCATGAGACTAGTACTTCGAAGGAATAATCCAACAAGGAAACCCTCATCTATATACCTTTGTCTCATGTCACCGTAATCCGAGCGCGTACAACCCGAGTTACAAAACCACAGCAAATTGCATATTCGTATTTTATTATAATTGGGGCCGCCTAAGTTCCAAGCTTCAGTATGTGTCCCATTCCCACATACTTCCACTCACAACTTATATAGCCAGTTATTTGGAAACTGATAAAGTTCGATGAATCATGTTCTGGATGGGCCCCGTACATGCCCGGGACAACGGTTCAGGAGTATCCGGTGCTGAGCCGGAACGTACCGCTAGGTACCGGGACTTATGGACGCCCGAACAGGAATAGAGTATCGCAGATCCCATAGAAATAGGCCTAGGGCGTGTGCATACCCGGCAGGAATAATCAGGAGTAGGGGTGCCAGTACACCCACGGAATCCCTGGTGGCCGCCAGGAGATCCCCAAGTATTTGGCCACGCGTGACTCGATAGTGCCACCATGAACATGATTAATCAGGGCCCATCAGTTTCCCCCAAACCAGGTGCAAGTTGTTTATTATAACTTATCAATATTAACAGATTACGGGAATAACGGGTCATGACAGGAAATGGCCCTACAGATTCAAGAGGTGGCCCCCACAGATTCAAGAGGTGGCCCCCACCGGGTACGGTGTGGCACTTTGTTCCATGTGGCACTTTGTTCTGAGGGGATGGATTCTAGAGGTGGCCCCCACAGATTCAAGAGGTGGCCCCCACCGAATATGGTGTGGCACTTTGCTCCGTGTGGCACTTAGTTCCATTCAGGATAACAGGTCAGGATTCCCGTAATGTGATAATCACAAGTCAAGTATTAATATAACAGGGTACATAACAGGCATAACAGGAGGCAGGTAACCAATCATGTCAAGAGGTTGATATTAGTCCGGTGGCAAGTCATGTCAGGTGATATACATGTGTTAAATAGTATCATGTAATGACAAGTAGTATAAACAGGAGACAGGCATTAGCATGTAGTAAAGCAGTAGCTGAGCACAACTAAGCGGAGCTGAGCAAGCTGGAATACAGACAGCAAGCAGGATTTATCCCTGGAGCGTCTGGCAAGGTTACCGGGACAACTCGGCTTAAAGTGCGAGTAGAAAATCCGGCAGCATCTCGCCTAGACGAATCTAGTGACAAAGCGCTGAACGCTGATCATGATGACCAGGCGGAGCCGAAGACCTGACGGTCCCAATCACTTCCCTTTCGGAACAGTGAGTGACCGGAGGCTGAACACCGAGAGACCTGCCAGCCCCAATCACCTCTCTTTCGAGACAGTGAGTGACCGGAGGCTGAACTGAGAACCTGACGGTCCCAATCACGTCTCTGACGAGATAGTGAGGAACCGGAGGCTGAAGCATGGAGAGACCTGCAGTGTTAGTACCACATGTTATAAAGCAGCAAGTACATCACAGGCATGGTATATGTACAGGAATGAAACTACCCTAGTACAAGCATTCGTCACAGAGCAATACATGTCCAGTCATTGGCACTCGGCCATACACAAATACAGGGACTCAGCCCAATACATGATACATGAATACATGAAGGGAAACGCATATCGACCCGACGAAGCGGGGAAACCCAAAAGGAGGCGAGAGCGAGAACACTCGCCTAAATCACTGGAAAGCCGGAAAGTCTGGAATCCATGGAACTTGCGTACGCGCCAATAATATAATATAATATAAATATTTGGGGAAGGAGGAGACACAGGGAGACGCAGGTTTGACAGTGAGACGCGAGGGTCACAGACGCGGGAGTCGACAGACGCGAGATAGCAGACGCGGGGTTCGCGTCGCGGAAAGTACCAGACGCGGAAATCACAGACGCGGGAGTCGCGTTGCGAAGATACCACAAACGCGGGGTTCGAGACCCGCGTTCAAATCAGGGCACGAGGGGAACGCAGACGCGGGGTTCGCGTTGCCGGAACAACAGACGCGGGAATAGCAGACGCGGGGATCGCGTCGCAGAGATGCCACAAACGCGAGGCTCGAGGCCTGCGTTTAAGTCAGGGCATGAGAATGCAGACGCAAGGATAAACTCCGCGTCACGCCAACAAGGACAGAACACAGACGCGGGCACTTAGCTTCGCGTCATGACAATACAGAAACGCGCGGAGCGCGTCAAGGGGTTGCCCAGACGCGGGGTTGAGATCCGCGTCAGGAAACAAACAGAGAGAAGGAAAGGTGATTCCTTTGCTGTGCCCGACGAAGGGAGGTTCGGCCCCAATCCAAAAGGAGGGTACCGGCCCTAAGTCTTGCCAACGGAGAAGAACGCGGCCCCAATCCAAAAGGAGTGGCCGGTCCTAAGTCTCACCAACGGAGAAGGACGCGGAGAGAGAGAGAGGGAGAGAGAGAGAAAACAGGGAGAGAGAGGACAATTCATGAGAGAGAAAGAGAGGACAGGAGAGAGAGGGAGAGTGAGAGTTCACAGGAGAGAGAGAGAGAATGAGAGAGAGGGAAAGTCCCAGGAGAGAGAGAGAGTGATCCAGGGAGAGAAGAGAGAGGGAAGCAGGAGAGAGAAAGGGAGAGAAGGGGCTTTGCCCCTCTCTGGCTCCCGCACACAGCGCCCCCAAGAGGGGCGCTCGGCCTGGCCGCCGGCCAAGTGGCGGCGCCGGGCGGCGCCGGCCACCGGCAGAGGAAGGAGGGGGCGGCTGCCCCCCCTCAACAGAACAGAGGAGGGGGGCTTTGCCCCCTTCCTGCAGAGAGAGAAAGAGAGGGCTTGTCCCCTCTCAGATCAAGCACAGGGGCCCAGGTGGGCCCCTTGGCCGCTCGCGACCGCCGGCAGGGCGCCGGCGGCGCCGAGTCCAGGGGTGGCTCCGGCCACCCCAAAGGGAAGTGGGGAGTGGGTTTGTGGTGGTGGGTTTGGTGGAGTTTTTGTGGAGAAAGGGAATGGAGGTGGTGGTGGTTTTGTGGTCGGTGGTGGAGGAGAAAGAGCTAGGCCGGAGTTGGGGGGGGGTCCTCGCCGGCGACGAGGTGCCGGAGGTGGTGGCCGGTGATGGGGTCGGCTGGGCTCTCTTGGAGGAGATGAGGAAGAAGAAATAAAGAGAAGAGAAGAAGAGAGAAAGAAAGAAAAGGAAAAGAAATAAAAAAGAAAAAGAAATAATGATGGGGGAATGATTGATGGGAAAGGGGTAGGTGAGGGGGTGTGGTGTCTCCCACGTGGGGGGAGTGGGCTGCTGGGTTGTTGGGAGAAGAGAAAGGAAAGAGAAGAAAAGACAAGATTGAAAGAAAATAATAATATTATAATATAGTCGCGAAATTCGACTGCTCCAGAATCCTTCCGAAAAATCCTCAAAAATAGCAAATATTATTCTAAGATGTTTGGTGAAATCGGATTCGAAAAATATAATGTAGTTTTCAAAATAAAATCCTGGAATCTTCCGGCGATACCGGTCGATACCGACACCGGTGGAATTTTCATAAATTCGTAAAATCCTCAGAAAAGTATTTAGATAGGAAATGTGATTTTAAGAAACAATGTCTAAAAACACTTTTAGTAATTCCAATTAGTTTATAAATTAAAAATCCGGGAATCGGTCAGCGGCACTGGTCGACACCGGTTTTGAAGATTTACAACTAAATTCAGGAAAATTCCAGAAAATCATAGAAAATCTAGAATATTGGAAAATGATGTTCAAATTGAAATCGGTCAAATCGGATTAGTAGAAAGACCAAATCGAGTAATACCCTAGGATCGGGCCCTTGGTTCAGACTAGGGCTGACTCCGAGTCCACGAATCCAAATCCAAGACAAAACAATCATATAAAGAATTCATAATACAAAACAAATACAGGAAGCAAATCGAAAAATACGATCGAAAAATCTGAATACGCAACTAAGTACGTATTCCGGAAGCGGGGTGTTACATTCCATCCACCTTACAAAAAATTGCGTCCTCGCAATTTCGATAAGGGGTAAAATGAACACAAAGGGGACAAGGGTGGAATTATACCAATTAAGATATGACACACTATAGGTAGGGCTCTCAAGTTGACTGAACAACAATCAGAATATAGACATCCTCTGCACTTCCGGCTGTATAAATCTCCGAACGATGCCAAATAATACTGACTGATCACACAGCTTTGCATTAGAATTCCCGCTGTACTGCATACTTAATGTCGCTCTGAGAATAAGCCAGAATACTGAGGATAAGAAAACTCTGATAATACCGAGCATAATAAAGAAGACCGATAATTAAGAATTCCGAACACCAGGCATCGATCACTCTGGAAGATATAACCGAGAATATAGAATACCCGAACTTCAAAGAGTTGGCCGAAGAGATCATGTCATAGCTTCATTCAGAACCAGCCACTACCTCTCTAGTCTATTCATATCTTAAATTGATATAAAGGCTTCATAAAACCAAACAGGAGATTTATGGAAAGGATTAGGAATCAAAGGAAAGATAATCAAGAAAAATAGATAACTCTGCACTTGTAGTTGGAATGTATAACCAAGACTCATGCATTCCAGTTGCAAATTTCTTTACCATTAATTTGCCGTCTGGACGTACTGAGGATGTAGAGCCTAAGCTCTGATACCAACCTGTAACGCCCCGATCCTGTCGGATACGGAGACATTACTGCAACGTATATACGCAAGTCAGAAGTACCTTCACGTATATACGCTAAGCATCAGTACAGGCAAGAATCAGAGTGCGGAAGCAAGTGGTGCATTATACATTCCAACATATGAGTACAATTACAAAGTTATCACCAGAGGTGATCCAATATTACATGAATATTACATCACTGACGTGCGCAATTGCGAGATTACAAGCAGATGTACATGGATGAATAGTACAAAAGGGCACTCACGAGTTTACTAAAGGAAACTCGAGAGGCACACAGGGGGCCTGGAAAGATAAGACTCTGGACGGTCTGCTGGAGATCCACGCTACCGCTGCGCCACTCTGATCAGCAACTGGGAGAATCCACACGCTCCAAGCTCCATGACCTGGACATGAGGATCCAGGGGAGTCAGATGAAACTCCCCAGGCGAGTGGTGATACAAAAGCCAAGTGGCGAGCATAGGTAAGCATGCAGGAGCAAGTAGATATCAAGCAGGAACTACTCATGGTCTGATAAGAGAAGAGAAGGTAAAGTAGATAGGGCAACACCAGATATCTCCTAAACTAACATAAAACCGATAAAACCGAATAAAACCGATTACGAGCAAAACCGATTGTACAAGCTTAGGTCACGGCCCCATGAGACTAGTACTTCGAAGGAATAATCCAAACAAGGAAACCCTCATCTATATACCTTTATCTCATGTCACCGTAATCCGAGCGCGTACAACCCGAGTTACAAAACCACAGCAAATTGCATATTCGTATTTTATTATAATTGGGGCTGCCTAAGTTCCAAGCTTCAGTATGTGTCCCATTCCCACATACTTCCACTCACAACTTATATAGCCAGTTATTTGGAAACTGATAAAGTTCGATGAATCATGTTCTGGATGGGCCCCGTACATGCCCGGGACAACGGTTCAGGAGTATCCGGTGCTGAGCCGGAACGTACCGCTAGGTACCGGGACTTATGGACGCCCGAACAGGAATAGAGTATCGCAGATCCCATAGAAATAGGCCTAGGGCGTGTGCATACCGGCAGGAATAATCAGGAGTAGGGGTGCCAGTACACCCCACGGAATCCCTGGTGGCCGCCAGGAGATCCCCAAGTATTTGGCCACGCGTGACTCGATAGTGCCACCATGAACATGATTAATCAGGGCCCATCAGTTTCCCCCAAACCAGGTGCAAGTTGTTTATTATAACTTATCAATATTAACAGATTACGGGAATAACGGGTCATGACAGGAAATGGCCCTACAGATTCAAGAGGTGGCCCCCACAGATTCAAGAGGTGGCCCCCACCGGGTACGGTGTGGCACTTTGTTCCATGTGGCACTTTGTTCTGAGGGGATGGATTCTAGAGGTGGCCCCCACAGATTCAAGAGGTGGCCCCCACCGAATATGGTGTGGCACTTTGCTCCGTGTGGCACTTAGTTCCATTCAGGATAACAGGTCAGGATTCCCGTAATGTGATAATCACAAGTCAAGTATTAATATAACAGGGTACATAACAGGCATAACAGGAGGCAGGTAACCAATCATGTCAAGAGGTTGATATTAGTCCGGTGGCAAGTCATGTCAGGTGATATACATGTGTTAAATAGTATCATGTAATGACAAGTAGTATAAACAGGAGACAGGCATTAGCATGTAGTAAAGCAGTAGCTGAGCACAACTAAGCGGAGCTGAGCAAGCTGGAATACAGACAGCAAGCAGGATTTATCCCTGGAGCGTCTGGCAAGGTTACCGGGACAACTCGGCTTAAAGTGCGAGTAGAAAATCCGGCAGCATCTCGCCTAGACGAATCTAGTGACAAAGCGCTGAACGCTGATCATGATGACCAGGCGGAGCCGAAGACCTGACGGTCCCAATCACTTCCCTTTCGGAACAGTGAGTGACCGGAGGCTGAACACCGAGAGACCTGCCAGCCCCAATCACCTCTCTTTCGAGACAGTGAGTGACCGGAGGCTGAACTGAGAACCTGACGGTCCCAATCACGTCTCTGACGAGATAGTGAGGAACCGGAGGCTGAAGCATGGAGAGACCTGCAGTGTTAGTACCACATGTTATAAAGCAGCAAGTACATCACAGGCATGGTATATGTACAGGAATGAAACTACCCTAGTACAAGCATTCGTCACAGAGCAATACATGTCCAGTCATTGGCACTCGGCCATACACAAATACAGGGACTCAGCCCAATACATGATACATGAATACATGAAGGGAAACGCATATCGACCCGACGAAGCGGGGAAACCCAAAAGGAGGCGAGAGCGAGAACACTCGCCTAAATCACTGGAAAGCCGGAAAGTCTGGAATCCATGGAACTTGCGTACGCGCCATAATATAATATAATATAAATATTTGGGGAAGGAGGAGACACAGGGAGACGCAGGTTTGACAGTGAGACGCGAGGGTCACAGACGCGGGAGTCGACAGACGCGAGATAGCAGACGCGGGGTTCGCGTCGCGGAAAGTACCAGACGCGGAAATCACAGACGCGGGAGTCGCGTTGCGAAGATACCACAAACGCGGGGTTCGAGACCCGCGTTCAAATCAGGGCACGAGGGGAACGCAGACGCGGGGTTCGCGTTGCCGGAACAACAGACGCGGGAATAGCAGACGCGGGGATCGCGTCGCAGAGATGCCACAAACGCGAGGCTCGAGGCCTGCGTTTAAGTCAGGGCATGAGAATGCAGACGCAAGGATAAACTCCGCGTCACGCCAACAAGGACAGAACACAGACGCGGGCACTTAGCTTCGCGTCATGACAATACAGAAACGCGCGGAGCGCGTCAAGGGGTTGCCCAGACGCGGGGTTGAGATCCGCGTCAGGAAACAAACAGAGAGAAGGAAAGGTGATTCCTTTGCTGTGCCCGACGAAGGGAGGTTCGGCCCCAATCCAAAAGGAGGGTACCGCCCTAAGTCTTGCCAACGGAGAAGAACGCGGCCCCAATCCAAAAGGAGTGGCCGGTCCTAAGTCTCACCAACGGAGAAGGACGCGGAGAGAGAGAGAGGGAGAGAGAGAAAACAGGGAGAGAGAGGACAATTCATGAGAGAGAAAGAGAGGACAGGAGAGAGAGGGAGAGTGAGAGTTCACAGGAGAGAGAGAGAGAGAATGAGAGAGAGGGAAAGTCCCAGGAGAGAGAGAGAGTGATCCAGGGAGAGAAGAGAGAGGGAAGCAGGAGAGAGAAAGGGAGAGAAGGGGCTTTGCCCCTCTCTGGCTCCCGCACACAGCGCCCCCAAGAGGGGCGCTCGGCCTGGCCGCCGGCCAAGTGGCGGCGCCGGGCGGCGCCGGCCACCGGCAGAGGAAGGAGGGGGCGACTGCCCCCCCTCAACAGAACAGAGGAGGGGGGCTTTGCCCCCTTCCTGCAGAGAGAGAAAGAGAGGGGCTTGTCCCCTCTCAGATCAAGCACAGGGGCCCAGGTGGGCCCCTTGGCCGCCCGCGACCGCCGGCAGGGCGCCGGCGGCGCCGAGTCCAGGGGTGGCTCCGGCCACCCCAAAGGGAAGTGGGGAGTGGGTTTGTGGTGGTGGGTTTGGTGGAGTTTTTGTGGAGAAAGGGAATGGAGGTGGTGGTGGTTTTGTGGTCGGTGGTGGAGGAGAAAGAGCTAGGCCGGAGTTGGGGGGGGTCCTCGCCGGCGACGAGGTGCCGGAGGTGGTGGCCGGTGATGGGTCGGCTGGGCTCTCTTGGAGGAGATGAGGAAGAAGAAATAAAGAGAAGAGAAGAAGAGAGAAAGAAAGAAAAGGAAAAGAAATAAAAAAGAAAAAGAAATAATGATGGGGGAATGATTGATGGAAAGGGGTAGGTGAGGGGGTGTGGTGTCTCCCACGTGGGGGGAGTGGGCTGCTGGGTTGTTGGGAGAAGAGAAAGGAAAGAGAAGAAAAGACAAGATTGAAAGAAAATAATAATATTATAATATAGTCGCGAAATTCGACTGCTCCAGAATCCTTCCGAAAAATCCTCAAAAATAGCAAATATTATTCTAAGATGTTTGGTGAAATCGGATTCGAAAAATATAATGTAGTTTTCAAAATAAAAATCCTGGAATCTTCCGTCGATACCGGTCGATACCGACACCGGTGGAATTTTCATAAATTCGTAAAATCCTCAGAAAAAGTATTTAGATAGGAAATGTGATTTTAAGAAACAATGTCTAAAGACACTTTTAGTAATTCCAATTAGTTTATAAATTAAAAATCCGGGAATCGGTCAGCGGCACTGGTCGACACCGGTTTTGAAGATTTACAACTAAATTCAGGAAAATTCCAGAAAATCATAGAAAATCTAGAATATTGGAAAATGATGTTCAAAACTGAAATCGGTCAAATCGGATTAGTAGAAAGACCAAATCGAGTAATACCCTAGGATCGGGCCCTTGGTTCAGACTAGGGCTGACTCCGAGTCCACGAATCCAAATCCAAGACAAAACAATCATATAAAGAATTCATAATACAAAACAAATACAGGAAGCAAATCGAAAAATACGATCGAAAAATCTGAATACGCAACTAAGTACGTATTCCGGAAGCGGGGTGTTACACCACGGAGGAACACTAGGAGACCAGGTTGACTCACCACTGAAATGGTCGTCGCGTATGCACTTCCAGTTGTTGAGGAGGCTATTCCATCTACCTTCAGAGAAGCTGAGATCAGTTCGGAAGCAAGGATGTGGAAAGTGGCCATGAATGAAGAGATGCAATCTCTCTACAAGAACAACACATGGGAACTCACCAAGTTGCCCAAGGGGAAGAAGGCCATAGGATGCAAGTGGGTGTTTGCTAAGAAGCAAGGATCTCTCCAAGAAAATGTAGTTCGCTACAAGGCAAGGTTGGTGGCTAAAGGCTACGCTCAGAGGGAAGGAATTGACTATAACGAGGTGTTCTCCCCGGTAGTTAAACACTCGTCAATTCGGATTCTATTGGCCTTGGTTGCACAAAATGAGTTGGACCTTGACCAACTTGATGTGAAGACCGCCTTTCTCCACGGCGATCTTGAGGAGGAGATCTATATGACATAGCCCACAGGTTACAAAACTGCAGGGAAGGAAGAGTTAGTATGCAAGCTAAAGAAGTCGCTGTACGGATTGAAGCAGTCTCCTAGACAGTGGTACAAGCGATTTGATAGCTTCATCAGGAAGAAGAAGTACACACGTAGTCATTTTGATCCATGTGTGTACTACAACAGGCTACCATCAGGAGAATATATCTATCTACTTCTCTATATAGATGATATGTTGATTGCTTCAAGGTCAAGATCTGCTATTGATTCTCTGAAGAAAGTTCTATCGTCAGAGTTTGAGATGAAGGACCTGGGCGACGTAAGGAAAGTATTGGGCATGGAGATCACTAGAGACAGGAGAGCTGGCAGGATAAATTTGACTCAGAAGGGCTATTTGGAGAAGGTACTGCAGAGGTTTAATATCAGCAAGGATACTAAGTCTGTTAGTACACCTATAGCGCCACACTTCAAATTGTCAGCAAAGATGTCTCCAAGGAGTGTTCAAGAGCGTGAGTATATGTCTCACGTTCCATATGCCAGTGCGGTGGGTAGTTTGATGTACGCCATGGTGTGTACAAGGCCAGATCTATCACAGGTCGTCTCCATGGTGAGTCGATATATGCATGATCCGGGACAGGGTCATTGGGAAGCTGTGAAATGGATCTTGAGATACATCAAGGGAACAGTTGATGTAGGGCTAGTATTTGAGAAGGACAACACTGGAAAGCAAGAATGCATAGGGTATGTGGATTCAGACTATGCAGGGGATCTTGACAAACGCCGGTCGACGACGGGATATGTCTTTACATTCTCACAGGCACCGGTGAGTTGACGCTCCACACTTCAGTCTACCGTCGCGTTGTCGACCACAGAGGCTGAGTATATGGCTATGACAGAGGCCATGAAGAAGGCAATCTGGCTTCAGGGGTTGCTTGATGACTTGGGCGTGGAACAGGATATGTTGAAGATAAACTGTGACAGCATGAGTGCCATATACTTGGCAAGGAACCAGGTCTATCATGCAAGGACGAAGCATATTGATGTCAGGTACCATTTCGTTCGGGAGATTCTGGAGGAGGGTGACATCGACTTGTTGAAGATTCACACGTCAGAGAATCCGGCCGATATGCTTACGAAGGTGGTGTCGGGAGTGAAGTTTGCACACTGCAAAGACTTGCTCCATGTCCTTCAGGTGATTTGAGCTTACTGAAGCTCATTTGGATGAACTACGGACGGCTTGATCCCTTGGGCAGGGGTACGTAGGCAACCATGTTGGTGCAGTCGCTATCGAGTCGGTGTTCGGCTCAGATTTGAAAATCTTCACTGAGGTAGAGAATTGTTAGAGAGAGAGGAAATTACCATGGAGTTGTCGTCAGGATTGCCAAGTGTTGTCGAAGATCGCCAAGGTAATCGATGACGAAAGGCAAAGGGGACAACAGCAGGAAGCAGCAGCAGCAGAAAAACAGGCAGGTCGGTCGACCGGGTCGGTCGACCGACATGCACAGCATGCACAGGGTCTTAGGCGGTCGACCGGGCGGCCGACCGAAATACCCTGACTGTAAAGAGCCAAACTCTCTGTTAATTTCGGTCGGCCGACCGGGTCGACCGGAGGGGAGGTCGGTCGACCAGCCGGTCAACCGACAGTCGGGTTTGGGCAAAAATCTGCTGTTCCGCAAATTGCGGAACAGCAGGGTATTTAAGTTGCTGTTGGGTTTTCTAGGGTTTAGTACCTGCGAAAAAAGGATTAGCTAAAGCTCTCTTGCATTCAAAGAGGCTGCTAACTATTGTAATCATCTTCCTAGTAATTAATCTCTTCATTTGATTGCCCCAAGGACGTAGGCATTGAGGCCGAACCTCGTTAGATCGTGTGTTTGCGATTTGTGTGTTCTTTTTGTATTTGTTGGGTGTTCTTTGTGCTTGGAGATCTGTGGGATTCTCTATTGGTTGTTGTCATCGGCGCACAACACTTATTTTGTTCTTTCTTTATGTTCTCATGTTCTTGAATTTTATTTTCATCACTTCTTCTCACTATGTTGATGCTTTTTTTTTTCCAGATATATTATAAAATTTTCAATTTTCTTTCTAGATATGCTTTGTTACCCCTATCTTGCAAATACCTCTTTTGAACATTTTTTTTCCTAACATATGGGCCTCAATTGTATTTTTTTTTTTTTGTTCTCTCTCTCTTTATTTGCTGTCAAAACTGAGAAGAAAAAAAAAATATATATATCTCACAATTTTAATTCAACTTTTGTTGTGTCCTTTCAAAAGTATTTGAGGCCGAATCCTTCCATCTCAAATTCAACCCTCCGACATTCCAATACAAGATCCACTCCGTTGAAGTTGATCTACATTATTTCAAGTGTCTATAACCAAAATCAAGTGTTTTAAATACTTTTTGCCCATCCATCAAGCGGCGCGAAATGGACAGCCGAAAGTAGTGAGTTGGTTAGATCTACACGCCCTTAGACATACAAATTCTCGATCCGGCCATTTCATTATGATCTAAACATTTAAAAACCCCTACAAACTAATTTTTGTTAGGTTTCAAATGTTCTACACAGTTAAACCAACCAACTCTCTATTTAGGCCGTCCGTTTTTCCCCTACATGATGAATGGACAAAAAGTATTCAATTGGTTTATAGACACTTGAAATAATATAGATCAACTTTAATATGAGTGGGAAGGATTCGGCCTAAAATCCTTCTGGAAGGACACAAGTCTCTCTCTCTCTCTCTCTCTCTCTCTCTCTCTCTCTCTCTCTCTCTGCGCGCGCGCGCGCACACACATATTAAGGAATTGGCCATAATATGTTACAGCTGAGCTTTGCCTCGCACAGAATTATATTAGTCAGTCATTAAGTCAAATTCTGACCATGCAAGTTACAATTAATAGGACTTGGAATGAGCATAAAATGCTATCTCAAGATAGCTGTTACAGATCAAAGGTAGTGAAATTTGACTATGAATGCCAATCAAAGAAAAGGGGAGGGGTAGGAGAGAGGGGCATTCTATGCAAATTCAGATGTAAAATACTTCAATATAACTAAGACTGATACCCATCATGATGAATCCTTGCCTCTGTGTCTCTGCGGACGCTTGAGTTGTAAAAGATGAGAAAGGCCAGCAACAACATGCATTCTGCTAGTCGGGATCCCTGTCTTTGCCAAAGCCCTTCCATGTTTATCCAACAGAACAAAGCAAGGAACATATTTAATGTCATAATGGAGGAGCTGCACAGACATGAATTAACGTGTAAGCGTGAGTAAATTAAATGATTGGAGTATTCTTAAAGCTAAAGCAAGAACTAGAGTGCAAAGAATCAAGACATGCTCACAGTATTACCTTCAGAAATATGTTATAAGCATGAACATAGGACTAAATATGGCAAAATGGCAGCAAGAAGTAGCTGTGCAAAAATGGTCTAATACCTATAAGTATTAGCTTCTCAAATATCTAGAATAAAAATGGATAAGCAACATAGTGATTGTAGCTTACATTTCAGATACAATTTTTTTGTGTGGCCTTCAACCAAACAAAATTATCAAGTTGCATTCATTATAAAAGTTAACAATATTCCTACGTAGCTGCAAGTTTATGAAATTTTGCACTTACAAATTCCAAGGAAGATCCATGAGCAAGGTTACAAGCATGACATCATAAATTAAAAGCATGCAAAATGATGTTGCAGGAATTTCTAGAAGCAATCAATCCTTAGTTCTCCCAAGAAGAGTTGACAATTGGAGAACATTTTAAAATATGCTCCATGGCTCAACAGGTGTCAAATATAAAATGGAGTCAGATTAGATACAGTAATGAAAATTTTAATCACCTCCATTCTACATGCAGAATTTAATATTTTGAAATCCCAGAAGCACGGGTTGCTTAATATAGATTTAAGTTTACAATTAACTTGTTTAAAATTTAAAGTTAATATGACAATATAAGCTACTTAGTTCATTGATCTGTGCACGTGAATCAATAAGGAAAAAGTCATGTTATTTAATCGACAGAAACAATAAAAAGTAAGCTCCCTCCATCCCTCCCTCACCATCCAAAGTTTACTTTGAATAAGTAATTGAGTTGAAACTCTCCAAGTCTCAAGCTCAGTATCATAATTTATCCTAAAAACACGTCGTGGAATTTACACAATTGACATGGTGATAGGAATCAATTGAGATGGTATGGGCATATGCAACACATGCCAATAAATGCACCAATTAAGAAAAGTAATAGGATCATAGTTAATAAGACAATGACGCTAGAAGGAGGCCTAAACGAACTTGGATGGAGGAAATTAAAAAGGATATGTTAATGCTTCGTACTTGCCGAAGAGTGGCCCTTAACAGAGGTGAATGGAAGAAAATGATTCATGAAGCGGACCCCAAAAGTTTGGAATAAAGGCTATGTTATTGTTGTTAATATAGTGAGATGAAATAAACATTTTTCTGAATAGTAATTCCTCCCAGATTGTCAGCTACTGCCTGTGGAGAATAAGGAACTCAGGATAGTTGAATGAGTCTTTAAGCAATAACAAATTCTTCTGGCATGCATTAAATTCATACTCCTTGTATCATTACACACACAGCAATCCCTGAGTACATGCGTATTCTCATCATGGTACATCTATATTTTTCAGTTTGTTTGGTTGTGTGGTAAGTAATAATTAATACAACAAACCAGGAAAGAGCGTAAGTTGAAGAAATTTTCTAAGAAGAAAATTTACATTCTCCACTTATTCTATTCAGCTATTTCTATCCAAAAACCAAATTAACGACGACAGGGTTGGAAAGTGTGTTTGTGGCTAAGTTTGTGCCTGGGATCTAAGTGACATAGGGTTCCCAATTCTATTAGGTATATTAAGCAAGCAACATGTACCCAAGTAACCAAGCCCCAAGGATTATGGGGTTCCTCTACTCCTTTCTTAAAGGGAGAGAAAAGGAAAGTTATTGTTGGTGCTAATGTAATAAGGTAAGTCTAGAGGAAATATCTGCCTCATTAAGTGTTACATTGAGTTTTCCACAATGTTTATTTCTCTTTTGGAATTATCTTCATTGGTCCATGTAGGAAACCGTGTGTAGTAAAATCTTCATCGTTGAAGGACATATGTGAACCATATGTCTATAAGACAATGATATTCTATGCATAACTATAAGTAGGATACTTGCATGCACAAAATTGCATATGCATGTGATTATTATCTAGGCCTTTACATATCAATGTTCACTTAATAAAGAAAAAGGAAGTGAATAAGGTAGAAAGTCTAGAGCACAGCCACAAAACTACTCTCTGTTCAATAGATCAACCTTCAATTGCATGTTAAAACAAACCTCCCCCACTCAAAATCTTAGGAAATGGTCCTTTACATCACAGCCCTCTATGTCAGAACTCACAGCTAAATATATTCTCGCCTCTATCTCAACTTGATTGGTTAAGAAATGAGGGATGTACTGTTAGCAAAACTTGCATTCTTGCGTCCTTTGTAGGCTCACACAATCCGAGGTCTCAGAGATGGATGCTCCCTGATTTCATAATATTGACATACATATATCCTGTAGGCTCCAATAGACAATTCTAGGTTGCATGAGAGGATCATATCATGCCCAGAGTTGCCTGGGCCATTGAGTTTTGAGCTTCAAATGACAATCAGCCATAACTTATACTCAACCCTTCATTGAAGTCTTTTCCGCTTGGAGTTTTTTTTTCTCAGTAACCAACCCCCTCTTGAAGGGGAAGGGAAAATGGCTTATTAAGAGTGATGATTGTCCTTTATTAAATATTTTAATTGTGATTAGAAAGTCAGTTTAGCATTCTTTTACCTCATTTTATGGGCATCATATTCTTGATCATGGAGATGTTAATAAAAATGAATGGCTTTCAACCTAACTTCAAGCCAATGCGCCAAATTCCTCAGTAGGACATATGACAAGAAATGGGCCTTGCATAAATACAGTTGGGAAAATTTACCTTACTGTTCCCACGGTATAAGTTCATGTAACCAAAGAACAACCATCAAAATGTTTTTCGAAGCAAGAAAAAGTCAAGAGGGGGCGCTTTTTTTTTTTCAGGGGGATGGGGGGTGTTTATCCTTATTATCCAACATTGATTATAACAATTATCTTCCTGGATACGATATTATGAAAAATCCATAAACAAGAAAGAGAAAGAAAAAGCTATATGGAATAATGTAGAGTAGGGGGTGGACCTAGGAACCTGAAATCCTAAGGGCTTCTTACTTTGTACTTTTTCTCAAATTATGAGAAAATGTGATGAGGACATCGGAGCACATTCACGTTACGGACGTGTCTTTCAGCGCAGACGACGCGCCAGCTTGTTAAGATCGAAGATATGGTTCTGAATTCGAGATATCTAGTATTTATAGTTGTATTTCAGTAATGTATTCCATTGTGTATTTCTGTGTGTATTAAACATGTATTTCAGGGTGTAGTTGTGTGAAACAGTTCAGTTTTCTGAACTGAACTGGACTGTAGTTGTGTGAAACAGTTCAGTTTTCTGAACTGAACTGGACTGACAAAGAACAGTTCAGTTTTGAACTGAATTGAGGAGGGATCAATCCAGAAACTGAACTGCACAGTTCAGTTTTTGAACTGAACTGATAGGGACAGTTTTGAAACTGAACCTGTAGGGACAGTTCTCTGAACTGAACTTGTAACCTGATAAAAACAACTAGTTGTACTCTATGATGGATAATGAATGTTTTGAAAGAAAAGCTCCCTTGCCTGCATTCCTCTTCTCCTCTCTGTTTCCCGTCTCTTCTCTTGAATGAAATCAGCCCCCAACAGTACCCTGCTTTCCCACTCGGATTCCTCTCCATTAGCAACATAGCAGCAGCAACAGCAGCAGATTACAGCAGTAACAGCAGCAGATTTCAACAGCAACAGCAGCAGATTTCAGCAGCAACAGTAGCAGATTTCAGCAACAAACAGTAGCAAATTTCAGCAACAAACAGCAGCAGATCGCAGCAGCGGTAGCAGCGTCAGCAACAGCAGCAGAACTGCAGCAGAATTTCAACAATTTCTGCAATAGCAGAGAAACAACAACGGTGCAGTATCAGTCAGGTATTTCTTTCCTTTGGGCTTACCAGTTCTTGCAGTAGTAATCCTCTGTTATATTATCTTTCTGTTTGTTGTTCACCTAAATCAAGTTGAGCGCATTGTTTTGTTGCCTTGTATCTATTAATCTGAATATTACATATGGGACTTGCTATCACAGAACAATATTATGATTCATTCAATTTACATTTTGAAATTTACTGCATTTGTGCAACTTATTTACAATAAACCCTGGTCACTATTTCAACCTGATAACTTGAAGTCTAGATCGATCGTCCTTGTTGGTGAAACATACTGGATTTACTTTGTTGTTGAATTCCGTTCATGTACACGATCACGTTTCACATCATTTTGGTATCAGAGCACAAGGTTTAGGCAGGAACACCTTGCATTTAAGTTAAAAAATGACTAGTGAATTCCAAACTGCTAATATGGACACCAACTCCAAAATCCTCCAAAGGTTAAATGAAATTTTGAGTTGCATAACTAGGTTGGATCAGGTAATGAAGTCCACCTCTTATCATCCTGCAATTCAGGGTAACAAGTGTCGGGGTTATGAGCACGTTGTGGTCAACCGTCCAAGGCCAGCCATAGTAACTAAAGTTAAGGAACCATCTGTTACAAATTCAGAGTCCCTTCCTTCTTTACTGCCAACTCCTAGTGTCATTATCTGCCCTAGTCGTCAGCACCTTCCTCCTCTACTGCCGACACCGAGCCCATTCATAGTTGCCACTGATAAACTGTCTATAACAGAGTCAGCTGACTCTGAAGAATTCATTTACCAGATGGGAGAACCTGAAAACTATGTCTCTGACGAAGAAATTCAAGGTGATGACATCGAGAAATCTAGTACTTCGAGTCCTCTCAAGGTGATCCTAGTGCCTATGGAGTTTAATGATGTCTTGTCTGAAGACCTCCTGCACAAGCTACCACCAACACGTGATATCCAACATGTTGACTTGACACCAGAGGCTAGCCTTTCTGACTTGCCACACCCTAGGTTAAATCCTGCTGAGAAAACTGAACTTGAAAAGCAGGTTGATGAGTTGTCACTAGAGGGCAAACCACAATTCTTTATCCCAATAAACATCCCTGTTTATAAGGACAAGTTTTGGAACTATATAGTGACAAAAGATGTAGAACAGATCAAGGATTTTACAATCTATGGTCAATCTATATCCACTTCCTTGAAGGGTACCGTTATGGAAGAAACTAATGTTCTACATATCATAAACTTTTCTGCTATTACGTTTAAACCTAGAGGTGCTTTCCTTCAGACTTTACCTGTTAGGATCTCACTTGACATCGTTAAAATAACAGGTAAACTGCCACACACAGTTAGGATGATTCGCCTGATAATCCCTTTTGATCGAGGTCGTGTATATTGTGACTACTGAACCAAGTGCCTAAAATTTTAATATCCAATGGAGAGTCAAAGTTCCCTAGCTATTTTTTAGAAGACTCTTTAGCAATAATAGGCACTAAGTTAAAGTTCCCTGCTGCACTTCATTATAGACTTTCTGAGTCTGCATTTTAAGTCTAAACATCTGCATTTGCATCACATCTTCACGAACTACACAAGGAAATCAACAACAAAATAAATCAGAGTAATGCAGCCTACAAAGTTCGGGCTGATCTTCATCGAAAAGTTAAACGGTTTGAAGTAGGAGACTATGTGATAGTTCGAATTCGTTCCGAACGATTTCCTCCGGGAACTATGAAAAAGTTGCATGCACGTGGAGCAGGACCTTTCGAAGTGATAAAAAGAATAAATGATAATGCTTATGTTCTAGACCTTCCTGAAGGTTTTGGTATTAGTCCGATATTTAATATTGAAGATCTAGTAGCATACAAAGGTCCGGATTTCAATCCAAATAACCCTTGCTTGATGAGCCTACCCAAGACCTTACTTCTGAGGGACCTTCTTTACCTCCACTTCCAAATATCCCACCTTATGCAGCAGAACAGATTGATAAGATAATAGATGATGAGATTATATCTACTACTGATGGTGGAACTAGACGGTATTTAGTCCATTGGAGAGGAAAACCTAAATCTGACGACACTTGGTTGGATCGAGAGGATGTGCAGCGTCTGAATCCTGATGCTTTAGAGCATTATGAGAGCAGCAAAGATATTCCCTCGACGGGGTCGAGTTTTCCCTACCCCGGGGGAATTGATGAGGACATCGGAGCACATTTACGTTACGGATGTGTCTTTCAGCGCAGACGACGCGCCAGCTTGTTAAGATCGAAGATATGGTTCTGAAGTCGAGATATCTAGTATTTATAGTTGTATTTCAGTAATGTATCCATTGTGTATTTCTGTGTGTATTAAACATGTATTTCAGGGTGTAGTTGTGTGAAACAGTTCAGTTTTCTGAACTGAACTGGACTGTAGTTGTGTGAAACAGTTCAGTTTTCTGAACTGAACTGGACTGACAAAGAACAGTTCAGTTTTGAACTGAATTGAGGAGGGATCAATCCAGAAACTGAACTGCACAGTTCAGTTTTTGAACTGAACTGATAGGGACAGTTTTGAAACTGAACCTGTAGGGACAGTTCTCTGAACTGAACTTGTAACCTGATAAAAACAACTAGTTGTACTCTATGATGGATAATGAATGTTTTGAAAGAAAAGCTCCCTTGCCTGCATTCCTCTGCTCCTCTCTGTTTCCCGTCTCTTCTCTTGAATGAAATCAGCCCCCAACAGTACCCTGCTTTCCCCACTCGGATTCCTCTCCATTAGCAACATAGCAGCAGCAACAACAGCAGATTACAGCAGTAACAGCAGCAGATTTCAGCAGCAACAGCAGCAGATTTCAGCAGCAACAGTAGCAGATTTCAGCAACAAACAGCAGCAAATTTCAGCAACAAACAGCAGCAGATCGCAGCAGCGGTAGCAGCGTCAGCAACAGCAACAGAACTGCAGCAGAACTGCAGCAGAATTTCAACAATTTCTGCAATAGCAGAGAAACAACAACGGTGCAGTATCAGTCAGGTATTTCTTTCCTTTGGACTTACCAGTTCTTGCAGTAGTAATCCTCTGTTATATTATCTTTCTGTTTGCTGTTCACCTAAATCAAGTTGAGCGCATTGTTTTGTTGCCTTGTATCTATTAATCTGAATATTACATATGGGACTTGCTATCACAGACAGGGATCCAAAACTCGGCCGAGTCGGATACGACTCGGCCGAGTCGTATCCGACTCGGGCCACTCCGGTACGACTCGGGGCCCGAGTCAGTCAAGGATCGCCGAGTCACCCGAGTCGGGTCCGAGTTGGACCCGATCCGGGTCAACTCGGCGCCCGTGATCCTTCAATTAAAGGGCCTGCGTATGAGAGAGAGATCAGATCGATCTGATCTCTCTCTCTCACACGCTGCCCCCTCCCTCTCGCGTCCCCCCGCGTCGCCCTAGCCATCGCCGTCGCCTCGCCGTCGCCGTCGCAGGTAATTCTCTCTCCCTCTCTCTCCCTCTCTGTCTCCGTCTCTCTCTCTCCTGCTGTGTCTCTCTCTCACACGCTGCCCCCTCCCTCTCGCGTCCCCCCCGCGTCGCCCTAGCCCTCGTCGTCGCCTCGCCGTCGCCTCGCCGTCGCAGGTAATTCTCTCTCCCTCTCTGTCTCCGTCTCTCTCTCTCTCCTACTGTGTCTCTCTCTCTCACACGCTGCTCCCTCCCTCTCGCGTCCCCCCCGCGTCGCCCTAGCCGTCGCCTCGCCGTCGCAGGTAATTCTCTCTCCCTCTCTCTCCCTCTCTGTCTCCGTCTCTCTCTCTCTCTCCCGCTGTGTCTCTCTCTGTCGGACTCTCTCCCTCTCCCTCTCAGTCTCTCTCTCTCTCCCGCTCTCCCTCTCTCTGTGCCTCTCTCTCCCTATCTGTCTCCGTCTCTCTCTCTCCTCCTCTGTGTCTACCTCTCTCTCCCTCTTTGTCTTCGGCTCTCTCTCTGCCTCTCCCTCTCCCTCTCTGTCCCTCTCTCTCCCTCTGTCTATGTCTCTCTCTGTCGGACTCTATCCCCGTCTCTCTCTCTCTCCCTCTCAGTCTCTCCCTCTCCCTCTCTCTGTGACTCTCTCTCCGTCTCTCTCTCTCTCTCGGACTCTCTCTCCCTCTCAGTCTCTCCCCTCTCCCTCTCTCTGTCTCTCTCTCTCTCTTTGTCCCTCTCTCCCTCTCTCTCCGTCTCTCTCTCCTCCTCTGTGTGACTGTGTTTCCCTCTCTCCCCTCTGTCTACGTCTCTCTCTCTCCCTCTCTCTCTCTGTTCCTCTCTCTCTCCCCCCCTCAGTTTAATTTTGATACATGAATTTTGATATCTACAATTTTTTATGGTTTGTCATGATTTTTTCATAATTTTTTGGCGCTCTATGTAGCGTTTTTTGCGTATCGCCCGAGTCCGATCCGAGTCGCTGAGACCGATCCGTCTCGGTGCCGGCCGAGTCGGCGGCCGAGACCGAGACTTTGAACCATGATCACAGAACAATATTATGATTCATTCAATTTACATTTTGAAATTTACTGCATGTGTGCAACTTATTTACAATAAACCCTGGTCACTATTTCAATCTGATAACTTGAAGTCTAGATCAATCGTCCTTGTTGGTGAAACATACTGGATTTACTTTGTTGTTGAATTCCGTTCATGTACACGATCACGTTTCACATCAAAATGATTACTTCCTCCACTTTCTCAAATATTCTCGATTCTGAATGCTCCACCCTATAATTTAAGAATTAATGTTTCTACGTTGATACCCTCCGCTAGAGTTTGGAGTTTTACGACTTCACTGTAGGTAGGATCCACTTTCGGCGCCCATACTTCAATGGTACCTAAAGAAAAAAGAATGTAATCTTAGGTTAATATAAAAATTATATAAAATATCAAAGATCTCTCTCTCTCTCTCTCTCTCTCTCTCTCTCTCTCTCTCTCTCTCTCTCACACACACACACACACACACACACACACACACAAAGGCACACACATATACAGATTCATGCATGCACAAACCTATCAAAAATACTAAAGATACCCCTCCCCTCTCCCGTCGTTATCCATCCCGGTTCACATGTGCATAACCAACATAGGACTGATTATATGATTTGTCTGCATAATTGAAGAGTATACACTTATTCAGTGTAGATCACTTGCATAATTTATGCAGCTCAAAAACCTTATTTCCAACATTGTTTATAAAAGTTATCTTCATGGATATGGCATTATGAAGAAACCGTAAATAAGAAAGAGAAAGACAACCTATAGGAATAATTTTGAAGAGTGGGGGAGAGATTGGATCTAGGAACCTGAAATCCTAGCAGGACTCCTTTATAATTTTCTCAAATTATGAGAAAATGATTACTTTCTCCAGTTTCTGATCTCTTGATTCTCAATGCTCCTCCAAGAATTTAAGAATTAGTCTTTGTGTGTGGATACCCTCTACTAGAGTTTGAATTTTTTTCCAACTCCATCGAAGGTCGGATCCAGTTTCGGTGTGCATGCACAAGCCTGCCAACTATCTCTTTTAGGCTTTTTATGCAGCACACACAGGTGGTCCCTGTTCACATGTGCTCATCAAGTGCATGATTGAGTCTCATGTAGTGGGCACAACTTTGTTTCATCCTAATATGTGGGCTTGCAACTCTCTAAAGTAAAACTCAGACTAAACTTCTTCTCGATGGCTAGACCTAATAGGAAAAGAACAACCAACAAGTTCAACTGTAGGGCAAACAGGTCTTATTACTAGCCAAGAAGTTAGTGATTCTCAATGATCAATCAGCTGGTTCTACAAAAACCTTATAAACTGAATCTGTCCCTTAATAACTGAAGAATCCTAACGCTCCAATTCTACTTCTTCAGCCATGCCTGAAAGAGAGAGGAAGAAAGAGAGAGAAAAAAGGTGGCAGCAAACAGCAGCAATATCAAAACAGTTAAAGTAGCAGACGCAATGACCACAGCTTCATGAAAGTTGGAACACAAGTATCTCCCTCCTTCCCCCGCCTCCCCTCCCTGTTTGTTTCTATCATTCAGGGTACTTCCTTTTAACCGAGTTTCGATCTATGAACAAAGGAGACAAATGCTTAACCCATTTCCATGTCAGTCCTATAAAATAATCAATCCTAAATGTCCCAAAAAGTTTTTGTATAGGCTTTTAACCTACAAAATCTGGTCTCAGAAGCCCTTGTAATACCTTTTTCAACACCCCCCCGGGGCAAAAACAAAACAACAAAAAATAATGAATAGCATTATACTAACTCCAGAAGTAACTCTTTTCAGTTACTTGTTTCTACATTTCTCTATTCTGCATAGTTGTTCCCAGAAGAATTAATGTTTTTTTGCTAAGATTTTTAGGGACCTAACTTCACCTTAATTTCTCTTTGATAATCTAATAAACAAAAGATGTATGCTTTCTGGATAGACTCCAAAGCAACTTCTTCCCACGGGATCATGATGTCAAGCTGAGCACTAAAGACCCTAAAATGTCTAAAAGATACTCAGTTGTCTCTCTTCCTATTAAATCTCTTCCAAATATATCCACAGAAGAGCCAATCTTGCTATAAGTCTAGCTATCTTGTGTAACCACAGTATCCAAAAGCCCGCAACCAATTCAAGATGAGAACTTTCAGCTCAAGATCATGTTTTTCTAAAGTTTCCAATTAAAGTGATTCCTGCTGTTCCTTCCACCTTCAATGGATAATTTGAATATTAATGTGTCTATCTGTATGAATAAATTCCCAATCACCAAACCCTTTTTCCTAAAATTCGAGAAATTCAGCATAGAGATTGAGTTACTACTGGCGAAATCAGCAGTGAACTAAACTAAATAAACTAAACTAACCTCGGGAAGCCATTTCTCGTTCTCGGCGTCGGCGAGCACGAAGCTAACCCAGTCGGTGTTCTTGGCCTCGAGATCGAGCACGAGGTCGAGGAGGGAGTTGCAGAGCCGGCACTTTGGCGAGTAGAACTCGATCACCGTGGCCTCCTTCCCGCTCGCGAGGGCCGACGCCAGGGCTCGGTGCTCGGCCTCCCCCTGCTCTCCTCGCGACAGAGAAATCGCCGACTGTGGCTGCGATGACGATGGTGGCGATGGCGTCCGCTTGTTGTCGTGATTGAGGGGATTCAAGAGGTTTCGGGCGGCGATTGAGGCGAGGTTGTGTAGAGATTTGAAGAGCCATGGGGGCTCTAAAGGACCGCAAGGACTGGAGGCGGCTGCCGAGGCGGCTGCATCCCACGGCCATTTCCAGCAGAAGAGAGGAGGAAGAGGTGGGGATTTTGCTGCTGCCGCCATTGCTCTTTGCTGCTCGCAACTGGTGAAATCTAAGCCTTTTTGTACTTCAAAGGGCCTCTGGCCCATTTTAATTTCTGTTATTTGTCGTCCCAACCCAGACATTCAGATTTTTAAGCATTGAATTAAATCTATCAAAAAAAAAAAAAAAAAAAAATAAATAATAAAATAAAATAAAACTAGCCAATGAGAAACCGACCATCAGCCAGAAGGAGGAGAGGAAAGAAGAAGAAGGAGGAAGAATGAGAGAGAGCTGAGAAAGGAAGAGGAAAAAGAGGAATTCTATATGAAGACAGACAGACAAACTTTTATATAAGTAACAAGAGAAAATTTCCCTTCAGTCAGTTTTATAATATTAGATGTTTAGCTAGCAAAAAGTCTTGTCACAATATTCTTACCTTCTCAAGTATATGCGCATTAGTTAATTTCATTGTATTCATTTAGTAAGATTTAACACAACAAGTTGATCACAAATTTTCTTCAAAATTATCAATTCGAATGCAAAATAAAAATGTTTGCAATTTATGGAAAATAAACACCTAAAAACAACCACCCACAAAGAAACCAAACTTAGGCGACAGTGATGGATTTAGGGTTGGGCATGTGGGGACAAGTTCCACAAAAGCTCCAATGCTATATTAACATTTGTTATTTACCGCATGAAAATTCCAACGAGAGCCCATACACATTATATTAAATACTTCTTTGCCCCTCAAAACTTCAAATGAACGCCCTGCACATTTTTAAAATTTCTCATATGCCCTCTAAATGTTCAAGAAACTTCTATATATTGTATGATTTTTATAACTTACCCGATGTTTTTCTTAAAATCCTCGTACCTTCTGTTATATTGTGCTCCCACTAGATGAGCCGTTAGCTCCGCCCCTGTTAGGTGAAAAACACTTTTGAGAAATCACGAGATAATATCTAATAATTTTCTATTAAAGAATTAAAGGTTGAACTTAAACGTCTTAAACATTGACTTGTTTAATATAGTGATACTATAAATCATGAACATGAGTGTCACAGTAAAACGCCTATCACACTGTAGGTCACCACATTTTCATGAGCTCACCATTTTCTCTAATTGTTGCAATATTTACAGTCTCATAATTAAATTGTACTCACATTTATTAGGTCTTACCATGTGTAATTTCATGTCTATGTTTTTTCTATCTAATCGATCTTTTTTATTCAAGTTGAACCATAGTTGGCCCGACTAGTTAGGATAATTATCATTTGACCCTTGAGCAATGACACACTACTGGGGCGAAAAATAAATATGATTTCTTTTTTAAATCTCAAAGACTTTGACCTGTGCTCAATAAAAAAATCCAGTGACTATCTGATTCAGTCGGACGTGTTACAAATCAAACCCGGCCCCGGATTCGGACCCGGACCCGTTTTTAGTGAATAAAACAAAGAAAAATCCCATTTGATCTATACGCAAATACAAAATTACTTGGGGGTTTATACGTAAACTTAATATTAGGGTCCTGCACATTTTGGAATAAAGAGACAGGGAGAGAGGGAGGGAGAAAGGGAGGGATAAGAGAGCTCCAATAATAAACAAGAGGAAAGGAGAAGTTGAAGCAAAGCGAAGGAAGCGAGCGAGCGAGAGATTTGAGTGCTCTGTTGGAATCTCGACGATCGATCAACGATGAAGACGACGAAGGGAGGGAAGGTCATGAACCCCACCGACGCCTATCGGAAAGAGCTCCGCAAGAAAGAGCTCAAGAGGGTACGCCTCTAAATCCCATCATCTCTAGGATTTCCTGGGATTTCAGCTGTTAAATTGGATTCATTGTTGCTTTTCATTGAATGTTGTGGATTTCGATGGGTCTAATCAGAGATCTACGGACGACGAACCTCCACTACTCTTGATAGTTCATGCTTGAATTGGTTTGTAAGAGAGTTCAGAGGACCTAATTGTTTTTTTTTTTTTTTTACTGTGAATGATCGATGAAGTCGAGATTTTTCCGAGATTTTGATCAAAGTATTAGGTGCTAAGCGGAATTTTTGGGTTCGTGTTGAAGGTGTTGGATTATAGACGTGCTAGAAGGTATAATGCGACCCACTGCTAGTTTTAGCGATTCAATCATAGCCTTTTTGTTATGTAGGAGATCAAGATGAGAACAGTTGATTTAAGTTACCTCTCGACAACTTCCTTCACCTGTCGACATGTTTTTACATTTACAGTCAGCGTTGACTGTACCTTTCAACTGTTGACATGATTTTACAGAAAGTCAGGGAATTACAGTCCTGTCAACAACACTTTTCACCTGTTGACAGGTCAACTGCGTTTTAGAGTTTTCTAGTTTGTTTAGGATTTGTTTTCTAGGTCTGTTTTGAATTTCAATTTATTTTATTTTTGTTTCTTTATTCTAGTTTCCTAGTTAGAGAAGTATTCTTTTTTTATTTGCATATATAAGGCAATTGTATCCTAGGTTTTTATCATCCAACTTTTTATTATTACAATTGAGTTTTTACTTTTAAATTACTCGTAGATTCGAGTTGTTCTCTTTGGCTCGTGGTTCGGGTCGCTTGCTCATGAATTCGAGTAATTATCCCCTACATGAAGACTTCTTCAGGGTTCGTCAGCGCTAGTACGATATCTAACCCGCATCGCTCGTCTTCTCTGCTTTCCCGTCTGCATCAAGTGGTATCGGCGCTTCAGTAAACTTTTCGACGATGACCGAAGACGACGACAAGCAGTCCAACCTTTCCGCGAGAGTAAGGCTGTTGAAGGGAGACTTGGCGCTCTTGAATCGATATGGACAATATGATCCAAGAAATCAAGAGGCTATCACTCAAATTGATGATCGAAACCTAGCTGATAGTGCGTACCAAAGCGGCGTGAACATTCAATTCATTGAACAATCTTCCTCCACCATCTCCACCACCATCAGGTAATCCTCATCTACAATCTCCACCACAACAATTTCCTTTCAAACAACCACCCACGCGTTAACAACCATGTCAACCATCACCATCACCAAGACGTCCTCTACGATAACTTCCTTACGAAGATCTTACCGACAAAAAGAACTCATCAACGCCTTCTATTTCGAAGACGATTTCAAAAACGAAGATTATGAAGGAGGACGGCCTATGGCGAGGCCCTAGGCGAATGGAAAATCCTAATCCTAACAAAGGAGAAGGATTTCTTTTTTCTAACCCAGATAGGAGAACAGGGGAGTGAAACCCTAACGAGTATAGGATGAAGATCGAGATTCCTTCTTTCAGTGGAAACCTTAACATCCAGTCCTTCTTGGACTGGGTGTATGAAGTAGAGAAGTTCTTTGACATGACTTACGTCCTCGAGAAAAACATGTCAAGTTCGCGGCGTACAAGCTCAAAGGAAGAGTGGCTACATGGTGGGACCAGTTGCAAATCACAAGGTGCGAAGACAAGCCACCAGTGATGACATGGAGGCGCATGAGGCAACTCATATAAGGTAGGTTCGTTCCACCTGACTATTAACAGATTCTTTACAATCAATTGAGCGATGCAGGTAAGGTAACAAGGACTATGAAAACATATACGGAGGAGTTCTACTATCTCTCGTCGCGATGTGACTTATCCTTGACGGAGGAGCAACAGATTTCAAAATACATCAACGGGCTGAAGTACTCCATCTAGGAACATGTGGCCCTTTAAGACGTGTTCTCTGTCGACGAGGCCCATAATAAAGTCATGAAGATTGAGAGGTTGCAGAGCAGAACTTTACCTTTCAAGGAGCAGCAGAGAGGACATCCGACAACACAAGAGCTCAATAAGGTTCCACATCTGGCGAACGGCCTCCAGCTCGTAAGGCGATTGACACCCCTCCAACAAACCCGACGACCCTTACTACAAAGGGCAAGAAGATTCATATGCCAACCCTGAGTTGGCAAATGTTACAGGTGTGACGAATAAGGACACAAGTCCAATGAGTATCCGAAGAGGATGCCTGTCAATATGGCGGACTACGAGGATGAAGATGAAGTGCAGATCGAGATTGAACCGGAAGATTCTAACTTTGTCGAAGAAGATGGAGAGGTAGCCACCTGTGTGGTCTAGTGGTTGCTATGCAACTAGAAGAACCTCGACACTACACAAAGGCATCAGATTTTTTTTACTCAAGATGTTCGGTAAAGGACAAGGTGTGCAATCTCTCATCGACAATGGCAGTTGTGAAAACATTGTCTCTACCGCATTGGTGGACTATTTGAAATTAAAGACAGAGCCACACCCCCACCCATACACCATTGGGTGGATAAAGAAGGGTGGATAAAGAAGGGCTCTGCATAAAGGTTATGAATCTTTGTCAAGTCTCTATTTCAATTGGCAAGTTTTATCAAGATTTTGTTACCTGAGGTGTTGATATGAATGCATGTCACATACTATTGGGACGACCATAGCAATATGACGTTAATGCTACCCATCGAGGAAAGAGGAACATCTTCATGTTCACTTGGGATGGCAAGAGAGTTGCCATGAAACCTATTCCACCGCCAAAAAAAAGCCAAAGTTCATATCGATATGCAATCTAGGTGAACTTGGTGGAGTCCAAAGAGACAAAGCAACGATTTGCTTTGGTAGTCAAAGAAGAAATCGACTCTGCAATTGAAGTTTCTGAGACGATGAAGCCGATGCTGGAAGAATTCTAAAGAATAGTTCATAATGAACTCCCGGACGAACTGCTGCCCATTAGGGATATTCAACACCACATTGATTTGATCCTCGGAGTGAGTATCCAACCTCTCACACTATCGAATGAATCCAAAGGAAAGTGAAGTTCTAAGAGAGAAGGTCGAAGAACTGATTCAGAAGGGCACATTGAGAGAGCATGAGTCCATGTACGGTGTTGACCCTTTTGATGCCAAAGAAGGAGTGAAGTTGGCGCATGTGCGTGGACAACCGAGCCATCAATAGATCACTATCCGATATTGAATTTCGATATCTCGCATTGATGATATGTTGAATCGATTAGGAGGGTCGTGCATGTCTTCGAAGATTAATCTGGGGAGCGGCAATCACAATTCGCATTAGGCCGATGAGTGAAAAACGACGTTCAAGACTCCAGAAGGACTGTACGGGTGGATGGTCATGCCCTTTGGACTATCCAAGCACTGAGCACTTTCATGAGATTGATGAATCAAGTGCTTAAGCCTTTATTGAGAAAATTTGTGATGTCTACTTTGACGACATCCTAATCTTCAGTTCAAGCGAAACCGAGCATCTCCAACATCTACGAGACGTGTTCACTCTTCTGCAAGCTAATGAGTTATACATCAAACTGAAGAATTGTAGCTTCATGACTACAAGCTTGTTATTCTTGGGTTTTGTTGTTAGTTTCACAAGGGATCCATGTAGAGGAGGAGAAAGTGAGAGTAATCCGAGATTGGCCCACACCCAAGAGTGCTACCAAGTAAGTTTATCGGCGTTTCATCCGCAACTTTAGTAACTTGGTAGCATCCATGACAGACTCTTTGAAGAAGGATTCTTTATCTGGACTGACGAGGCTGGAAGGGCTTTTGAACTCATCAAGGAGAAGCTTACTAATGCCTCTATCTTAGCCTTTCCAAACTTAGATAATGTTTTCGAGCTATAATGTGATGTTGCGGAGTGAGCATTGGAGCAGTACTCTCACAGGAAAAGAGACCTATTGTCTTCTTCAATAAAAGGTTAAATGAGGCACAACAAAAGTGGTCTACATATGAACAGGAGTTATATGCAGTGTACCACTCATTGAAGTCATGGGAGAGCTATCCATGGTTCACAGTCGCGGTCTCGGCCGCCGACTCGGCGGGCACTGAGACAGATCGGTCTCGGCGACTCGATCAGTATCGGGCGATACGCACAAAACGCTACATAGAAAGCTCAAAAAATTCTGAAAAGATCACGACAAATCTTAAAAAAATATAGACATCCACATTCATGTATCACATGTCCAAAATATATCACCTAGCACACTAAATATAAAGCGAAAGTATAAATACACGCGTCGTCGGTAGAAGCATATCAAAATACATGCACAATATAGTAAATTGCAAAACTACATTCATAAATATATGCTAATGTAGTTATTTCCACATTGAATTGCGATGAGGCACAAAATCATCATCATAATGCCGAGTCGACCGAGTCAACTCTGATTCTCGGTCGAATCGGTCTCCTCTGAGTTGAGTCGACCGACTCGTGACTCGGACTCGTCTCGGAGCGGGCCGAGACGGATACGACTCGGCCGACTCGTCTCCGACTCGGCCGAGTCTTTGAACCGCTCAACTATCTTATAGCTAGTGATTTTGCTGTTTTCAGATCATCAATCACTCTAACACTTCAAGAACCAAAAGCAAGCTGCATATAAGGTGGGCATCCTACTTTGAGCATTCAATTTTATGATCCATCACAAATCTGGAGTAGATAACAAAGTTTCTGATTATTGAGTCGAAGAGTTTCACTATTGGTCTCGTTGTAAAGTGAAATCATTGGGTTCGAATGCTTGAAGGAGCTATATAAAGGATGAAGACTTTGCTGATATTTAGGAGAAGTGGACGTCACGAAAGTTCGCAGAAGATTTTCATGTCTTAGACGGATTTCTTCTCAAAAGAAGCAAGTTTAGTGTACCAAGGACTCTGTTGAGGAAGAAAGTTATTAGAGACTTGCACGAGGTGGACTTGCAGGCACTTTGGGAGAGACAAGATTACTATAAGTCTTGGAAGAGATATTATTGGCCCCAATTAGGGAAGGACATGACTACAATTGCGAGGAGTTATCCGATTTGTCAAGTTGCTAAAAGACAAACCCAAAATACATGATTGTATACATCTTTGCTCGTCCCTAAAGATAATTGGGAGGACTTGAGCATGGATTTGTTTCTAGGACTTACTTGCACACAAAAGGGAGCAGATTCCATCTTCGTGATAGTTGATCGATTCTCTAAGACGGCACACTTTATT